>BPLR01005391.1:0-199720 GCA_021605095.1 Caerostris extrusa | reverse complement strand
CATTATTAAAGGTGTTGTATGCCTCGATTCTTTTAAGAATAATTTTTGATCGGTTGACGGCTAGGGCTTTTACGAGAGTTTTTCTATGCATCATGTCCTGAAGCATGTAGATATAGATTATGCATTATATATATATAAATAGATATAAATTGATTGATTAAAATTGCATAGATATAAATTGTATAAATTGAGTATAAGTTAGTAGACAGAAAAAACAAAGCAATTTGGAAGTTAAAACTTTTGTATATTGAGACTATATTACGATTTACAAATAAATAGATGCGAATTACAAATCATTCTCACATTCTTCAATTAGCACGAAATAATTCCATATTCTCTGGAAATCTCGATCATGTTTGCTAATCTACAACTTTCGTAGGAATATTATTTTTAGAATTTTTCATTTATTGATATTAATGAAATATTCTGTTGTTCAAAAACTTGGTTTTTCAAAAAAATATTTTAATTTTATTAATTCTAAGGCACATAGACCCTAAGCGTTGTGCTTACAAAAAGTGTATCATCCATTTTTCCAAAATTCAATATCAGAAATCCAAATTCAAATTCCTGCCGAAATTCCCCAATTCAAGGGAATTGAACTCACTTCAGAAAACAAGAAAGGAAATGTATGACTCACCGGTGATTTGCTACGTTGGACACGGAGAAATACCATACGTTTAGCTTTTATGTCTTGACTACAACATGAGCATGCCATGCGTCACTCTGTAATTGGCGACTAAAGACATAAAAAAGAATAGCCTCTGGGCGAAACTTATTGCAACGAGGGGGTACATGGGAAATGTCGGAATCCTTACTTTTAGGTCAGATGTCAAAAAGCATGAAATTTCTGGGTCAGACAGGTTCAGCCTCTAACACTCGTCTGCTGCTGGGTTGCAGTTTCTCACTGAAGACAGGGAATTGTCATTTGCAGCCCATTAGTCCAGGAGAATGATTTGGGTGTCTTCTGTTAATCGCACAATTCTGCAGGAATCTGGATCCTAATGGAAGCTATTAGGTTTTGGATTGAATTTTAAATGGGGTGGTTTGGATTTTCCTTATAGATAATTGAGTGCAGTCAATGAAAACTGTTAATGAAGCATATGGTCAAGAAATGCTTTTGACATTTTTTTCTTTCCACTTAAGTAATGTCTTCTAATAATTGGGTCTTTGTCTATCTACATTAAAGAAGTTAGATATCCTTCCCCCATAATAATAAATAAATATCCAGAAAACATCTTTGTTCTAGTTAAAGTTTCAGTTTAAGATATTCATGCTTATAATTTCTAAATAAATTATAATTACAATTTTTAATTATAATTAAATACAAAAAATTAACTAACGAAATAAAATTTCAACAATAAATTAATTTGGAAGTAAAAAAACATTGTAAAAAATTCACTGCTTTCAATTGTAAAAAATGTATTGCTTGTGATTAATTCATTGTTTTCACTTGTAAAAAATGTATTGCTTGTAATTAATTCATTGCTTTTTGTTATAAAATATTTAATTGCTTTGAAATTTGGTTCAATTTTTAGATTAAATCAAAAAAGAGTATATTGAATATTGTTTGAATTAGGAACTTATGTATTTTAAACTTTATTATCATTCACTGCAAATCTTTTTTTAATATTATAAATTAAAATTTCATAATTGTACCTTTGGACCAGTTAAATTATTATTGTAATAAAATATTCGTCGATTATAATTCACTAAACAATTGTACCATTTTGAAAATTTTTTAGGCGGACATAAACAGATTAAGCTATTTTTTGTTTAATATTAATAATAAAATTAATTTTTTTAATATTTAAATTAACAATACTTCTAAACTTTTGAAGAGTTTTAAAATAAAATAAATTCCTCAATATTTTTGTTATCTATTTTAAAATAAATTAGTTGGTCAGATTAAAAGTTTTAAGCCTTTAATAAGCATTATTATTTCTCAATATTATTATAGGGATCTAAAGGATAATTATAATAAATACTGAATAAACTGCATTCATTTTTTTAAAACTTTATTTATCCCCTTTTCTATACCGACAATCATAAAGCAAACAATCGATAAAACGAAAAGTTCATCACATCATACTTAATAATATTTTTCGTTACTCATTACATATCAGAAACAGTGTTAAAAAATTCAATCACGTTATTTATGCGAACTTGAACATAGAATATTTAGCAATAAATTTCTCAACCGCCATTACAAGATCAATTTTATAAGAAAGCATCTATGTTTTCAACCTCTATGGCCGTAACTTATAAGTTTATTCATTTGTCTAGATCAGGGCTTGTCAAGCGTCTAATCGTAACAGACCCGGACATATAACGAGCATCTACTCTATAATAAAAGACCAAATACAAAGAAGAGAGAAGAAATCTATTCTGCCGTTAAGTGGGCACCATGCCTAGATGCAGTTCATATCGTTCAGCGGTTGTCAGCATTGGCCGGGTTATGACCAGAACGTTGAACGTGAGTAGCATGCTTATGTTCATAAGATCAACTTTTTTTTCTTTCTCTATCAACTTTCTTGAAGTAAGATGGCGTCTTTATTTCCGAATCCCACGCATGCGCCGAAATGAGAAGAATAATTGTGTTTGGAAAACGAATTAGTGGAAAGTTCTCACTAATTAGAATGTTTTTTTTTCTTTTTATATTTATATGTTTTTTCTATCATTGAGTTTGGTGGTTTTTTAGCAGGTTGAAAATCGTTTTTGTAAGAATGGAATTTCTGATTCTGCTTACGAATTCAAAATGGGTTTCCGCAAGCGATTAAGATCTTGAATTCTTTACTTGCCGTCCTAACGTTCTTTTCTAATTGAGTTAAGTATTCTAGAAGCGGTTCTCTAATTATTTATTTCTCTCTTTTCCCTAATAGTGTTGTCTCTCTTAACATTCTCCTTAAGAATAGTGGTGACTTAGATTCAAATTCACGATAAAAAGTCATGAAAAAAAGACGAAAATTCACTAAATAAATACAGAAATTAAATAAAAATTCATGAAAATAAATACAGGCATGACATGAAATAATTTAATAGGTATATTATGCAGAACAATCATTTAAGTTTAAATGACAGTTCGAAGAAGAATTTGTTGAGACACAACGATATTATGAAATAATGGCTAGTTTAAATTGTATTCGGTGTTTAAGAAAGGTTCGTTATCTCATATATTATTCAACACTATACATTATGTATTCATTTGGTTATTGCTTGATAAATTTTATTTATTATCTATCAAAATATCTTTATTGACTGATTATTATAATGTTTGGTTATCTTAATAGCTTATTATTTTAAATAAATGGCATGCAAAACAACTATGAATGCTTGAAAAAATTAGAAATACGAATTTACTGAGGTTAAACCACTTTGACTTTAACCGTTACATTTTCATTTTACCATTCTATAAATGATTGGTAATATGAAAATGGTAATGTTGGTTTGGTAAATCATAAAATGATTCGTAAACACCTATAAAATAATTGGCAATGCATAATATCTTAATAAAATGTCATAATGAATTATTGCCAATCGCAAATAGAAATTAAATTGGTCATTTAACTTAACTAGAATAACTACAATAATTTTATGGAATTGTTGACGCATACTATCATGTAATCTATTGGAATTTTTTTAAAAGTTAATTTTTTAAATTATTTTAGTTAGATTTTAAACTTAGAATATGTTTAAAATCAAAGAAATCCAAAACCATGGATGAACTGCGCGTTTCGCAAAGAAACTATTCACGAATAACTGCAAACATTAACAATAATTCGAAGAGGCATTCGCCAAGATAGATCTATTGTTTGTCGCCAAAGGGGAGAGAGAGAACGGGGGTGGTAATAGATTTTTCCACCACGTCGAACAAACGACAAATGACACATCTTTCTGTCTCAACCAGTCTTCCGGAGAGAACCAATCCTCGGATTGTGAAGCATTTTAATGCAACCTGCCCATTTAATGTTAGCCATTGCTATGGTAATTGAACGAAAATCAACACAGACTTGCAGAAAATGGGGGGATGGGAAGGATGCTTGCAGGAAAGCGAAATTCCAAGGCGAAATTGTTTCCTGGCATATCCAGTCTCTGGCTGTATTAAAAGCCCTAATTTACGAACGCTCCGATTTGTAGCCACCTGTATACTTGGGGAGAAGTCATTAGCGAGAGAGAATGTGTGCCCAATCGTTCCCCGGATGGCTAAATGTGGACCAGTGGTGAAGGGGGGGCCAGGGAATTGGTTTGACAACTATTTGCCTGATCCGTGTTGATTTGCCGCTATCTTGATGGAGTTGGGAACTGACCACTGCCTTTCATCAATGAAAAGGGGGGGAATGATAAGAAAACGGGAAGGACCATTTCCCTTTAATTTGTTATTACAAGAATAGAATCGATGTATTTAGATGATATTACATCGAATTAGTGATGTTTAATGCTTCAAACGCATATGATTCCATGAATGTAAAATAACATAAACTTAATGGGAATGTTTTATTGTGTTTATTTGATTTCAGGTCTTTTTTTTTCTGATCAGTTTCATTCAACACTTGAATTTGATGTTTTCATACTATTTACTTATTTATTATTTCAG
The DNA here is from genome assembly GCA_021605095.1 of Caerostris extrusa. Taxonomy (NCBI): domain Eukaryota; kingdom Metazoa; phylum Arthropoda; class Arachnida; order Araneae; family Araneidae; genus Caerostris; species Caerostris extrusa. The sequence continues at coordinate 195,129 of BPLR01005391.1, read as the reverse complement.
AATAATTATATGTCTCGATTTAAAAATGAGACTTATCAGTTGTAATTAACAATTTGTTATTACAAGAATAGTATCAATGTATTTATATGACATAGCATCAGATTAGTGATATTTAATGCTTCAAACGCCTACGATTTCATGAATGTGAACTAACATAACGGGAATGTTTTATTAAGTTCTTTTGATTTCAGCGTCTTTTTTTTTTCTGATCAATTTTATTCAACATTGGAGTTTGATGTTTTCATATTATTTATTTATTTATTATTTAATAATAATTATAAGTCTCGATTTTTGACTTATCAGTTCTAATTAAATTCATCATTGTTGCTAGTTAAAAATAGAAGTCAATATATATGAATATAAAATTAATGGGAATGTTTTATCGTGTTCTATTTAATTTCAAATTTCTTTCTTATCATTTTCATTTAGCAATGGAATTTGATGTTTTCATACTATTTATTTATTTATTACGTTAGAATAATTATACGTTTCGATTTCGAAATTTTAACTTATCAATTCTAATTAAATTCATCACTGTTGCTAGTTAAAATAGAAGTTTATACATGAATATAAAAACCTTTGTACAAAGAATATTTAATCTGGTTATTATTAATTTATCAATTAAAACTTTACATAAATAGTAAGCAAATGAGTCCGATTTTTATCTTTTCATATTTTCGTGATTGTTGTTAAAATAGAAAGAGAGTCATAAAGAAGACGTAAATTATTTTCCTTACAATGACATTATGAAAGGGAAATAATACAATTAAATTATTTCCCTTTCTTATTAAGTGCTTCTTTAGAAAAAGGCAACAAGAGCCATAACTTAATATAGTAATTATATAATTATGATTATGACAGTATCTTCTATTTTCTGTCTGAACTGATAATTTTATTGTAATAATAATGTCAAAATAAACAAACATTATTTATGTGACCTTCGCTGAAGATGTTTTTTATTGATAGTCTTTGTAAATAGTCTTCTTACTTTCAATAACCATTTATAAAAAAAAAAAGATTTAGGAAGTCCATAACATTGCAGACTTTTATCGTTCCCCTCAATATCAAGTGGTGGAACACCCGATCATTCAGCAATCAAACCACTAAATCTTTTTTCCAACATTGAGCAATTCCATGCTAGAACTGCAGTTAATAAAAGGTTACAAAACGCTACAAAACAGGGGGAAGGACTCAAATGTAAAAAGTCGGAAAATAAAAAAAAAAAAGTAGAGAAAGACGAAATCATTGTGAGGAGTTGGAAGACTCGGAAACATATGTTCCTCTATCAAGTCCATTCAAATCGTGTCGGCGTGATGATCATGTGCAACATGGCGTATAAGCCAATGTAACTAATCTCAAGTACGTTTGTCCTGTAGTTTAGTGCCCTTTTCAATCGCACTTAAAACGAGAAGGCCTGGAAACTAAAAATATATAAAAAAAAAAGAAAGAAAGAACGTTTGAAAAAAGATTTCTATTCAGTATTTTCTCTTTCTTTCATTCTTCTCTTTGTGTATGTGTGTGTGTCATTCAGTTTTTACGTTTTTTCCAACGTGTATTTGAAAATTTTCACTTAAAGCTAGTAGCTGTTACGTGGGTCAGTAGGCCGTAAGCCTGTTTTACGGTTTCTGAACACCGACTACAACCATCTTTTTTCGGGCGACGCACACAAAAAGAGTGGTGCGTAATTTTAGGTTCCAATCCGAAGACGGCATTCATTATGGAAAAGCTTGTGATCTATTGCAGATGTTTTATAATCCCCAAAACTACACTTCCTGCTGAATTCTGGGCATTGTCATCCTGAGTAATCGAAACTGTCGAAATATCGTACTGGAAAATTTCACATTGCCTTTATTTAATATACTTTTTTTTAAATAAAATTTAAAATAACTACCAACTTATTTTGCGTTGTTCTTTGAAAGCTCAAAATTAAAAAATCTAATGCAAACTGATAAAAATTGTACACGCAAGAAACAACATACGAAATGATTATAAGGCATTATTTGAAAATAAAATTTATGAAACCCATAAATATTGGAAGATATTTTTCACATTTTTCATATTTCTTATATTTTTACCCATATTCCTGCAATTGAAACATGCATATTTATCCTCATATACAATTAGCCTAAAAGGGACCAATAAATAAAGAAGATGCCCTTTAGGAATTATTATAATTAAATTCAGGGCAAGAATGTTATAAGTCCCCCAAAAAAGGATCTAAAATCTGTAAAATTTTGTTTGAAATATAGCATGATTTTTTTTCTATTCAACAAAACATAAACATGATTTTCAAATTGAAGTATTTCAGTATAAGCCTTAATTTAAGACCAAATGATATATTTCTGTAACTTAGGTATGGTCGTTTTTGCTTTCTGGAAGCAATGTTAGTAAGCAAACAGTCTCCGCCATATAATAGCTTAACCAATAATAGCTTTCAATATCTGTCTCTTATTGTTATCTTCTAGTTCTTATACGGTCTGATGGCCAATTTCCTAGAACTCTCGCCCGTTAGTACCTGCTCTGTTCAGGTTTGAAACGTGAAATGAATTTTGTTAGTGGTTCGAAATCCACGTAGGTCCTCCACGTAGGTCTATTTAATTAGCCCAAAGTGTTAAAAAAGACCAAAGAGCGACAGACCAATCCAATCCCTTTCTTATTTGGAGAAAAAATTAGATGTGACCATTTATTAATAATTAAAATTGTTGAAAATGGCCAGATGTGTGGCATATTATAAAAGATTCACGAAGTGGTATGTTTTATAAGACTGTAAAATATTCGCGCAGACTTTTTAATAGGTTCAGTTAGCTTCACCTGACTACAATAAATCTATGTCTCTATTTCCTTCTTGTGTCATTTGTCTGAAGGAAATAATTCTTCATATGTTTGCCAGATTAAAAAAATAAAATTTACATAAATGTATGTGTTTTCATTCACATGACTAAAAGCTTTTAAAGCTGTTCAGATAATAAATTTTTTCCACCATTTGATGTCCTACCGAACTACGTACACGGCATCAAAATCACGAACGATAAATGAATAAGTGGTTCTTCCAGCTGGCTCCATGCTAATCAGCATCTTTATCTTAAACCATTGTTAACAAACAATTAATATCGATTATTTATTCATATATGCGCGAGATAGGTGATACTGAATTCATTCTCTAGTTAACCCGTTCTTCTGGAGGTCACTTCCTATTCTTCAATGTCATTGTCCTTGGAAATCAATAGCAAATTACTACAGCGAAGGTGTTTTATCTCAATGTTGTCACTTTGGGGACAACCCCGGGGTTGAGAAGAGACCCCGACAGACGGACCAACTCCTGATGAAAGGAGAAAGATTAGGTGTCCCCTCAGAATGGGTCCCCTTCATCCTAGACACTTAATGACGTAAGGGATTAGGCTAAATCCGTATACCTGAGGATTTAAGGAAATTAGGCTTTGCGCCGAACTCGACCGCAAACGCTGAAATTGCTCCGAAAATGCATTTGCTTTTGTGTGTTGGATCAATTGACCTAAGATGTCTTCGCCTTGATTCGTGGTCTTTGAAATGCTTGTTATTTACCGCAGCGGGGCAAAAGGTGTCTCTGAGAAAAGGAATCTGGTTTCCAGCTTAATCACTAATTCTGGGGATTTGGATATGTATACGTACTGCAAAAATGTTTAATGATAAAATGATGAAAATGCCTCGAAACGATTAAAGCTATTTCTATTTTATGTTGCTTTAAATAATTTCTGTTTTAAAAATTTCCTTTTGTATTTGGTTTAAAAAAAAAATAATTTAATGGAAGGATATTTTAATGGAAATAATTTGGATTATTTAATAAATAGAAATTTTAAGGGAAATAACTTTCATTACAAGTTCATAATGTGAAATTAAAGAGTTCTAAATTATGAGCATTAATTTGAATTTATACCTCATTTGATTATTTATTTATAGAACTACATCGAAATAAAAAAAATTAGTGTTTTTTTTTTTTTATTTTTAAGAAATCCAATTAGAGGTTTATAATCTTCTGAAACCAATGACCATTAAACTTTTAAATATAAAAACCACTAAATCTGAAATAAAAATTTTATTTTTTTTTCCAATAAAATAAAAATACTTTTACACAAATCTTATTATTAAGTACCTTTAAAATTGTTTTAAAAATATTTTCTTAAAATTATAAAAATTAAATAATATTCAAAATGTATTACTTGCTTTATTAATGTTTACAACATAACACTTATTATATTCTTTTTTGGTACTTTGACGAGCGAATTATAATCTTGTAATATTAAAATTTAAATAAATAGAATATATATAAGCAAATAAATATTTTTTTAAAGACAACATAAAATTGTTGATCATTTAGTATTATTTATCGTTAAAGTATTCTGCAAATTTTTCTGGTTAAGGCTAAAATTGTTTCTTCAAAAACTAAAATAATGCCATCCATTATTTTATAAAAAATTATTTATATAATTAAAAAATTGTTTTTTATGATGCCGAGAATGCTTCGCATTTTTTTCCCGGACTTAAAACAAAGATCGAAAATATTTTAGTACCGCGTACAACAAGCCCCTTTTCGGTTTTCAATGAGTTCATGACAAATTAGTTCATTCCCTGGAGGCACAAATACATAAGTGAAAATACTACAATTAAACGTTAGTCGAGGGCGTTTCAAAAACACCAATTCATTCTTTTACTAGTGAAAAAAAAGGTACTACTTTGGGTTAGAGCAAATAATCTTTTTCCCTCCGGTTTACCCTTTTGTGCTTCTGCCCATTTATCCACTTCTTCCCTTCCCCCTGAATTCCTGTTTCTTTCGAGGAAAGCCTCTTTCCCATATTTCATCCTCAAAAAGAGGTAAAAAGACATTCATTAACTTCAAAACTCAAAAAAATAGCTTTATTGTTTTCTTGATTGCGTTTGAAAACCGTCAATTAATTTTTGTGCTGAATGCACAGTTTCTGCGTGTTGTTCCCATTCTGATTAATGTACTAATGGAGGAGTGTTTTGTGGTGGGGGGTTAATACCGGGAACTACACACAAAATCTTGTTGGATTCGTTGGAAATACCTCATATAGGTTGGGGAACTTGGATGTTTAGCAACTTTTTTCTTTTTACTTATAGTAGAACCTGAGTTTTCTTTTTTTTTATTTTTTATTTTGAAAGAAATGATTAATTTATGTCCATACAATTTTAGGTTTTGAACGTCATCTAGAACTACACAAAAATCTTGTTCGATTCATTGGAAATACCTCATATAGGTTGAGAACTTGGATGTTTAGCAGCTTTTTTCTTTTTACTTATGGTCGAACTTGAATTTGCTTTTTTTTATTACTTTGAAAGCAATGATTAATTTATGTCCATACAATTTTACTTTCTGAACACTATTTTTGTGTTTAACAGCATACGAATATTTTACTTTATGGAGAATAAATTCTTTATTGATCTAAAAGAAAATAACTAAAAATTTAATGGTATTCTTATTATACAATAAAATACATAACGTAAAAAAGTATTTTGATTGAAATACTTTATAGGAAAAAAATGGGACTATCAATTGAAATTATTTTAATTATCATATTATTAATCTGATTTATGTGTTTCTAGACTGATTAATGTACTAATAGAGAAGTTTTTGTGGTGTATCTAATCCCATTAACTATACAAAAATCTTGTTGGATTCGTTGGAAATACTTTATATAGGTTGGGAACTTGGATGTATAGCAACTTATATTTTTACTTATAGCAGAACTCCAATTTGCGTTGTACACGATGAAAATTTTATGTTCATAAAATTTTATTTTTAAACAATTATTTTTGCTTAGAAATACGCAACTCTTTTATTTTATGCAAAATAAATTCTGTATTGATGCTTGGGAAATTAATTATAAAAAATAATTGTAACCTTATAACTTTATATTCTTAACAAAAATCTCTTAATTATGTCTAATAAACTGAATTAATTTAGTTATCTTATTGCTATTCTGACAATAAATTTAAAAGCTCATAAACTATTTTAATTAATTTATGGAATAATAATATTTATACCATTACAGTAATAATTCAAAACAAATGTTCAATATGTGTATTACTCTAGAAAAATTATTTGTAAAATTTGAATTTAATGGTATTAATGCCGAATTATAAATATGAAAAGTAAAGGTTTTAATATTTTATTGCTGAAAATTAATTAAATTATTGTCTTTATTTTAATGGTGTTTTATACAGTACGTTTAATTCTCAATAAAATGTTTTGATCCATGATATATCTTTAGTTCTTTAAACATTACACTTGAACTGTTATTTCTCAATTTAAAAATGCTTTGGTTATTTATCAAACTACAATACGTTGTCTTACATAATACAACAACAACGTAATCTTCAGCATCTGACTTCTTATTACAGATCTTACTTTATGCACGATTCACTTTTAAAAAGGCAATATTCCACTTACAATTGTGCTCTCTACACAAAATAATTCAAAGATAATGAAATAAAAATATTATTTTTTTTCACCCACTTAGCGCGCTGTTGGGCCCTTATTCCAAGTCCATTGTCCACCATCAATGCATATTACCCATTGAGGAAAAAGGCTTTATGGTGTTCAAATATATTCGAAGCCAAATGAATGAGTTTGCCTTTGTATATCAATAAACTCTTTCTCTCTTTTTCTTTTTAAGTGGCGATCGTTTAGAAATCACAAATCTACGGCCACTTGAATTCGAACAAAAGAAACAAAACTCATCCGAACTCTATGAAGAGAACAAATGTTGAAATAAATACCGCCTTAATACGTGATGAGGTTGTAGAAGCGTAAGGCGGAAAGGCCTATTATAGTTGTTCTGACAGACGACGGGAACAGTGGATGCCAGCTTTCATTCAAAATCATAATCAAAAAATGAATTCTTTTTTATGCGCCAATCCAAATGGGTTTGGTGGTAAAGCGAAGTAAGTCATCGACCATTAACTTGAATGCATATAACCAATAGATTTTGTACTGATTTACATTGATTTTAAATTACTGAGAAAATTAAAAGAGAAGAAAATATTTAAATGGATAATTTACATACAAAACAAGAGATACAGCATTATGTTTAAAATACTGTATTACATAATAATTTTTTCGTTTATTTAATTATTATGAATTTTGAAGCATTATTATCACTTACATGTTCAAGAATATTTAATATTACTGAATACATAAAAACCTCTTATTTACTTTAATTAACCTCTTAAATAAATAGTTATTAAATATATATATTTAAATTATTTAATTCTTTTCTATATTGTCTATTTTAATTATACTTAAGAGTTAATTAAATTCATATTAGAGTGTCTATTTATTATAATTATTGTTCACTACCGAATTAAGTTACAAATTATAGCTTTAGTTCACATTAAAATCTTGAAGATTCGTGGAAAATTTGTTGCGTAAAAACCTATGTATGTATATCACATATGGAAACATACATATGTTTAAATGAATCTATATTGCATATAAGTGAACACCGGTTTTTAACAAATTATGTAAAAAATTAATGAAATGTATATTTAATTAAAAATTTCTTGTACTTAAAAAAAAAATGATACTTAAGATTTAAGAATTTATCCCATTTGTAATATAGATTTTAAATTAGAATTATAAAAAAGACTTAAAAATTATTATAATTAATAAAATAACTTGTACTGAAAGAAAATTAATTTATAATTCGTTATTTTTCTAATATTTTTTTAATAAATAACCCAAATTTTTAAGTTATTTTTGTTTTAAATGTATCATATAATATATTAAAAAAAAAAAAAAAAAAAGAAATAGCTGACTTAAACCACTTGTCTTATCAGCGACCCAATCGGAATGACTGCTGATAGAGTTCTGAACTTTGATATAGCAATTATGAGTAGCATATACGGAACAACCATTAATTAAAATTAATCACTCGGTTCCAATAGAAAACACAACAAGGATCTCGTTTGAAATGCACAATACAACAACTCTATCGCTCACGTAGATAGTGCACGATTGCACACACACAGGTAGACATGCCACTCTATTGTGGCTGTGAAAACGACATCATTGTAGCATTTAAGTGAACGTCATAATTAGCCACACTTCCTGGGAATACCTTTTTCATTAGCTTTTTGTGTTGTTTTCTTTATCCAAACCTTTTATATTATTATTTTTTTTATTTTCAGTGGGCCTCTTCCATTAACCCAAAGTTTAAAACTGATCTTTCGATCTAGGCATACCAAGACCGGTTTACATACTAGCTTCTGCGTAATATAATCACACTTGCAGAATCCAAAAATAATCAAAAACTATTTCAAATAATTTATTTTTTATTTAAATTTATATTCAAGTGTGTATTTAGCTGATTAATGGTGCTTTACGGTTTACAATTGTATGGTGTTTCGTTGGATTTTCGCACGTAGATAGTGCACGATTCCACATACATAGGTAGACATGCTACGATATTGTGGCTGTGAAACGACATAATTGTAGCATTTAAGTGAACGTCATAATTAGCCATACTTCCTGGGAATACCTTTTTCATTAGCTTTCAGTGTTGTTTTCTTTATCCTTTTTGTGTTATTTTTTTCAGTGGGCCTCTTCCATTAACACGAAGTTTAAAACTGATCTTTCGATCTAAGCATACCAAGACCGGTTTACATAGCTTCTGCATAATATAATCACACTTGCAGAATCCAAAAATAATCAGAAACTATTTTTAAATAATTTATTTTTATTTAAATTTATATTCAAGTGTGTATTTAGCTGATTAATGGTGCTTTACGGTTTACGATTGTATGGTGTTTCTTTGGATTTTCGCACGTAGATAGTGCACGATTCCACATACATAGGTAGACATGCTACTATATTGTGGCTGTGAAACGACATAATTGTAGCATTTAAGTGAACGTCATAATTAGCCATACTTCCTGGGAATACCTTTTTCATTAGCTTTCAGTGTTGTTTTCTTTATCCTTTTTGTGTTTTTTTTCAGTGGGCCTCTTCCATTAACACGAAGTTTAAAACTGATCTTTCGATCTAAGCATACCAAGACCGGTTTACATAGCTTCTGCATAATATAATCACACTTGCAGAATCCAAAAATAATCAGAAACTATTTCGAATAATTTATTTTTTATTTAAATTTATATTCAAGTGTGTATTTAGCTGATTAATGATGTTTTACGGTTTACAATTGTATGGTGTTTCTTTGGATTTTTTTAAGAACACTGAATGGCTATTATAGCAGAACGTGACGAGGAAAATGTGAAAGATTCACGCATTTTCCATTCCAAATGCGCATAAATTCTTGTTAAGTGACATAATATATACTAACCTTCTGCATTGAAATTGCTTGCCCTTGAATAAGCTGATAGCACACAGTAATAGAGTGGTACTTGTAAGACGATAAATTACTGTTATAAAGTGTCTTGTTTCTCGTTTTACATCTTTTTGTTCTTGTGAGATTTCGATAATTCAATTACATATTTTTATTACTTTATTAAATAAAAATTATTCTGAGCCATTTTGGGAATTTTAAAAATAATAAATACTTTTAGTTTTTTATATATATATATCAAATTTTGTTATTTAAATTTATTTCATATTACAACTGGAATTCTTTTGGAAGTGATTTAATAAATCAATAATCCATTTTTCATAATTATTCATTATGCAATGATTTAACCATAACGTACATGTTTATTACATATGTCTCACTAAAAGTAAGTTAATATACTAGAGATTCCTTTATCAGAAATTTATTCAATATTTTAAAAATTGGATTCAGAGTTTTGCTTGTGTGTGGTACTTTGTTTTCAAAGATATTTTTAACAATAAACCTTAAGAATTTCTATAACTATACGTAAGATATTTTTACAAGTAAAGCAGTTTGTGTCTATATAAATAAGCTTGTGCCTTTCTATGTAATTTAAAGCAATATCATCTATTATTGATCAATTCTCAAAATTCTATCAATAGTCAATAAGCATGGTACTTCTATAAGAGATATCTATACCACACCTTAGCAAATAAATTGGTATGCGAATTCTAGATTAACTAATAAGTCGCTATTTAAAAGAAATAAAAATCTTAATGGCTACTTCGTCAATATCATGACCATCATTACTTTTCAGACTTTCATTATCTGACTCTTAAGAAATATTGGACCTCGAAAATTCTTTGGTGGACAAAATTCTGAACATAAAAACTAATTTTTAACATAAATATAAGTTCAGTGCATCAGAAGATCATTTTTCTTCTAAAAATGAGCTCGTGCTATCTTAAGACAATATCTCAAATGACTACTTAAAATCATTCCAGTAGTCAGTAGGCATACTTATGGAAGACATTCCCACACCACACCTTAGCAAATAAACCGTTATGGAGATTCCAGCACAGAAAAAAAAAAAGAAGCCATCCTAGGGAAATAAAAACCTTAATGCTTGCTTCGTAAATCGCGTGCCCGGCTAACTACCTTGTCAGAGTGTTCTTATAAATCAAGCTGGGGGCCAAACGAAGGGGCACGGGTCCTGATCCGTGACTGTTAGAAATGGAGTTGGTAATTAGAAGCTCGTGGCAAGGGGATGCTGTCAGTGAGCGGGGTTATCTGGTGGGTGGATGAGTCTATTTCTTTCTTTTGGTTCGTTTGGTGGGGTTTCTAGTTTTGTGCTTGTTGTTGGTATTTGTGGCGACGTCTGAGGGAGATGTGCCGGCTCGTTTGTCGATTTCTATAAGGTCAGTGATGATAAATGGACTCGTGTGTAGTGCAAGTAAAAGAAAGGAAATTTCTAATGTATTGATACAAGAAAAATATACTGGGATATTGTTCCTTTCTGTATCTTTGTAACCTTTTGTTTTGAAATATTTAATAGAAAATTATCATTAATTTATAAAAGAAATCAGTTATATATATATTTAAAGAAAAATTTATATTTTCATCTTCTAAGATGAAAGGATACACTTAGTACATATACCGTATGTTTGTAGAGTGTATAACATAAGCCAAAGAATGGGAATTTAAATATTATATTCCTTTTTATAATTAAATATAAAAACTTCTTTTACAGTATTAAACCAATTATATAGAAAATTGTATTTTATCAGACAGGTTCATATAATAAATATCTTTCAATGCATGCAAAAAGGTACTTTTCCGTTTGAAAAGTTCGTGAATAAAATTATACTGCCAAGAAAATTTTTCAAAAAAGGGGTAGTAGTCAAACAATCATTTTTCATTAACTGTTTATAAATAATTATAATTGTCCATTAAGTTTAATAGCAATTCAATGAAATAACTGCATTCCTCATGCTTTTGAATTTGGTGATCTAAAAAATTTGAAATTAAAAAATAAAAAATAAATGATCGGACAACAAACCTTTGTGATTTTAATAATATTGTTATCCTTTACGGGAATGAAACTACAAATAATCCTAACATGTGAGAGTTATATTTCTCATTTACTACTAGTACTGTTAAATAATTGCATTAAAATATGAAAAATCCCCATTTAAAAAAAAATAGGTTTGATCAAACGCCCAATGTCATGTTTTTTTCATGCCGTTTTGCCTTGAACTTTAATATTCAAGGTAAAAAAAAAAAAAATTTAATGGTTGGGAAAAAAACGGAAATTTTGAAAATTGATTTAGGGAATATATATTCCTTTTGAAATGCAGGCACATGCCATTTTGAAAGAGAGTGAGAAACATTAAGACGCAGAGAGAAAGAAACATGGCCTTCTCAGTTTAATCCACCAAGATACATTTCGGCGGCATTTGGGAAAAAGCAGTCCTGGAAGGGGGTTGGGAAGAAGTCAGCACAAAAACCTGTTGCGCAGTGGGGTGCTGAGCTAAGTGGCTCTAGTGGCCCCGTTCGGGCTCGCTCAAGTGGGCCATTTCCATGCAAAGAACGAGGCGAGTTGGCGTAAATACAGACGAGTAATCTCCGCAGTGACAGGTACAGAGGTGATTAGATGACACAGCAGTACGACACAAACAAGCCAAGGGACTCTTTAATATTGCATATGGGGAAGAATTTTATTTACTTATTATTTTTTAAATGACTCTCTGGGCCCAAAAAAAGTTTTTTATCTTTTCGAAAAAATAAATAATCTTTTTTTTTTTTTTTTTTGTGAGGGGGATGGAAAAGAAGATGGTCGAGAGAATTTTTTTTTTTTTTTTTTGAAGTAGAGATTATCTCTTGACGTTGAGTTGTGGTGCCTTTAAGCTGTCGAAAAGTGTGGTACTTAATTGCTTTATTACGAATTCCAAGCGTGAGGTGGCTATACGGTGCAAGACGATTTATTTGGGGTCACTTGACAAGAATGCACCCATCGGGACATTCGTTTTGAGAGATTGGCGATTAATCGAAATTAAATATATATGCTGAAAGTTGAAGGCCTATAACTTACTTAATCTAGTTTATGGTCCACAAAGAAAGAAGCACGGTTAATGTCGCCAAGAAACCAAACTTGCTAGCGCGTATGTTTGAGTAATATCATTTATCTAAAGCACATTAATTCACCGGAAAGTATATCAGACATAGTTTTAAATACCGGATGACACAGCTCAAGATAAAGTATTACTATGTTGCTAGATATCCGGATTTAGTTGAAAAACCGTTGTGATAAAGTGGAATTTTAACAACTTTATGATTGTTTAAATTTCGTTTATTTTTCGTCTATTGAATATTTATTTGCCTATCTCTTTTTCAAATTTCATTTAAGATTTTAATACAAATCCAAATGGTACACTAAAAGAATATGAACAACTTTCATAGCGTCCTACGTGATCCTAAGTTCTTTAAGATCGTGTCATGTATTAAATTTAAGATTCTAGAGATCGTATTAATTCCTGATTGCATTAATGTTTGATTCCACTAATCAAACCTTGCATGAAATGTTAATCGAAAGAAAAAAATAAATTAGTTTTCACTCTAGAAGATTATTTGAATAAAAATTTCATGTTTAACGTAAGATTTCTGTAAGGTTTTTAAATTGCCTTAAAAATCTTCTAATTTCACCAAAATGTTGTACTAGTAGTATTAAGCAAAAATATTATAACCAAAATATCATTTAAATGAGTTGAATCACATAAAACAAAAGAAAAACGTTGATTTTTATAATTAAATATATCATTGAATCTTTTTGTTTATTTACCCGCTTTTTATTGTTTTTCAAAGAAAAAGATTTTAAAGGGTAAACAGATACAACGAGAAACAGTTTTATTTTCAACACCCAATTAAAATATGGTAATGATAATAAAGCTAAAATTAATTTCAACCTGACAAATCGATAGTGTCTTTTTTTTTTTTTTTTTCTTTGTTACTGTCCTCCATAAGACAGATCCACCCTCCGTCCTTTCATGAAGTGACCGCTCAATGCACTGGTCTATTAGTGGCACGGAGGAAAATAGAAGGTTATTGATCCAGGGAGATCACTGACCAAATAGGGGTGGAAAATCTGAAAGACCCCAAGCCCTAATTCCTCTTTTTATTTCTTCCCATCACCAACAGCACCCCAAGGAATTCGTCTTCCACCCTCAAATGATGGTTTTCTTTTGTATTGTTTATCTAGACAAACGGATAGCATGTTTTTGTATGTTATTGTTAGTGTTCTTATTAATTTGTGCTGATGACATATTTTTTCATATAAATAGTAGTAATTATCGGTTGTCATTTCAATTCGTCAACAGTGGTGCTGTTTGAATCCTTCTTATATTTCAATAAGACAATTGTAACTGATAAAAAATTTTTTTATGTGTTTAAAAATTTGGTTACATTAAACTTACTTTAAAATGTAATGGTCCCCTTTTAACTGTTGCATCGGAAAATATTCCCTTTAATTTATTAAATCTATAGCTTCCATTCTTTAAAGGAAGCGTGGTAATTGAAAATTATACAGAATCTAAACGCATCATCATAATCTAACACGCATATTTATATGTAAATTTATAGAACAATTTTATTTTTACATTTGCAATGTACAACAATACTACCCGACTTTAAATAGTATTTATCATTGATAAACATAATTTTATGCACGCATTTACGATAATAAAATGAAATCTTATATTAAATTAAATATCAAATTGGAATTGGTATCCCACAAGTATTATATTACTGTATGTTTATCGGTAAAGTACGCTTAACTGATTTTATATAATTAATAAAATGCATTCAACCAGCTGGGACTTGAAAGGATTCCTTAAATGGGACGATTCCTCAAATAGAATTCTTAAGGCTTCACAGCCTCATTGAAATGTTCACTAAGATTGATATAAGACAGACATATACAGATTTAATTCAACCTATCAGTATGAGTATATCAACAATAGTATTCAAAATCTAAAGGAAATTTATAGTATCTCTAGTTAATATGGAGTATCAAAAGAAGATTTGTTGTTATAATACTAAAAATTATAGATTTGTTGATCTTAAAATGTTGGTAATTTAATTTCAAATATAATCTGTTATTATTTATCTGACTATGTTCGTGTTATTCTTTCATAAGAAAATCAAATTAGAGAAACTAAATTGTGTTTTTCAGTGTCTGTATGTAATCTGACATAAAAATGTTGCAAATTAATTGCAAAAACTCTATTGTATTTGAAAATTTTGTCAAATATATTATAATTATTTAAGTAAAAATTCATATTGAGAAATAAAAAAATTATTTTATTTTCATGTTAGTTAATCCATTTGTGTAATTAAAATTCTTGCATAATAATAATGAATTTTGCAAACAAACATTAGATAAATACATATATATATATTTTTTTTAAAAAAAACTTCTTAATCAATAGAATGAAGTGCTGCATGTCAAAACTAAGACTGCTTAGTAATATCTTTCAAAACAAGATTTGATAAAATGCAAGCAACCAAACAATAACAAAAAATATAACCACGTCTTAAAACAGTCCTGTCACGGGCCGTATAAAGTGTACAAATCAGACACACAAATCCTCTTTGCTATCTTACACCACACACTCTTCCCATGACCCAATGTTTGCCATCAGTTTGAGAACTCAAACAGCAGACCATCAAATCCAAAATTCAAAAAAGAAAAATATAAAAAGTCAGAGAAAAAGGGAGAGATACAAACGTCATGTTTGCATATCAGCTTTAAATGCAACGCTCCAGAAACAAAAAAAGAAAAACAAGAGATGAAAAAAAAAAAAAAAAAAAAAACTATAACCGGTGTCTGTGTGAAAAAAAATACAATAAAAACCAAACAGAGAAATAGGGGGAAATCATATCAAAGTACTATACCGAAGCTGTTGATGACAGCTGGTAAAAGAACATTTCGCAAACTCTGAATGTTATCCCCTCTTCAGAGCTCTCCCCCCTTTCAGATATCATCGAAGAGATGGGGGTGAGGACCTGCCCTTCCACCCCCCTCCCAATTCACATCATGTCACACATCTAGCATCTGCAAAGTCTTGATGTGACGTCAGAATATCCTGTGAGCACACGTATTATGCAGATTGCAATGGCTGCAAGAGACCTGATCGGGAAGGCCCTTGTCCATCAGTCTTACAAAGTGAAACACGTGCGCTCCTCGAACCTGTTCCTCGTAAGAGTTATGATAAATAAAGTTACTCTATCGTTTTATTTTCAATTGAAGCAAGTTTCATGATGACGGTCCATTGTTTAGGAGTTTTCATGAAGATGTATAGTTACGAAATGGATATATGACGGAAACATAACAGGCAGGTTATGAGTATGGGTGGGGTGATATCAAACGTCCTGTCTCTTTTGATGATTTGTTTCATTAGAAAATAAAAAAATGGACAATGAAGGTGCACACAACAGAACATTAAAACATTTAACACTAAGTGAAATATTGTGGATTGTCAAATTTCTTAGAACAATATAATATTTCAAATTGCAGTGTGCATTTATTTATGATTAATATCGTAAATATGAGTTATTTTTTTAAAAAGACATAAACATTGAAAATATGACAGGACTAACAGGTCAAAAATTAGTTATGAACAAGAATCTTTAAAATTGAATAATGTCTCATCAACTATAAAAAGATGCAAATAAGATAAGAGTACAATGTGTTGTATGTATCTTGATGATTCTTATTATAGATAAGAAGTAGCTTAGATGCTAAATCATGAAAATTTAGTATATAACAAATTATGTTTGAATTACTAAACTAGTTGAAATAAATAATGTATCCAGTAGTTTATGACAGCTTAGCAAGCATGACAATGTGCTATTGGTAATACTGTATAAAGAAACATAAGTTATCTTTGAAACCAATGGTATTGTTACATATCGAATAATGCATTTAAAAATTAATAAACTTGGGGTAAAAACCTCATTTACTTAATCATTTCTATCATGTCTACAAACATATCTAAAATTCTACCTTAAAAATTTAATCTATTACCAGATTGAATTTTCAAGAGATCTATTTTTATTTGGTGCAATTAAGCAATGGCTTTAAGATAAGTTTTAAAAAATCAACTTTCAGTTGGTAGCATTTTCTTTTAAATATTTTTTTTTTTAGGTCTACATTTTTAGACCCATTAACTGCCATCGATAACAGCTAAAAATTATTGCCAACTTCTTAAATCTTTCGTTTATTTTTCCCACCACCAAAAATTTGCTCAAGAGAAAAAAAAAAAAATAAAGGGAGGTAAAAACGTTGAAGTAAACCGCTGCTACCTTTCTTTCAAAAGCAATGCAAAGAAAAACCCCGTGGAAAGCAGTAAAAAGAAAAGGCAAAAGAAATTGGCCTAGCACCCTCGCAAATAGTAAACAAACAACGGAACAAACTTCCTGCAGTGGTTGGCCCTAGCTCTCCCACGCTTTCTGATCGGACGGAAGCTTTTCTGAGAGTTAGGGGGCAGCCAACAACACAAGAAAACGACAAGGGTCAGTCAGCGACGAGGTCAAAAGTACCTGACCCAAAGAAGATTCAAAACACCCTGCTGAAAGAACTCGAAGAAAAAGAAAAAAAAAAATTCGAATGGGCGCACGTCCACCCTAGGAAGGTGGGCAAACCAAAGTGATCAAGTGCTTAGAGATACCGGTGGGGTGGAAAGATTGAATGAGGGGGCGTTTGGGGATTTGTTGTGATGACGATTGTGGCTTAAAGAGAAAATCTGAAGATAGAAATCCACCCCCATTCGATTTGCTTCTCTTTGAAGTGAATAGAAAAAAAGTGAAGTACAAATATTAGGTGTATTATGGAAGGCATTATTTGAGAAGAAAGAATATGTGGATGGTTTTATTCTGAAGAGGTTTGGGTTGGCCACTTTTTGAAAATGAATAACATTTGATTTATGGAATGAATTCGATTTCATTCCCACGTAGTTTATTTCACATTTAATTCGTCCGAATCTGTTGGTTCTGATATCGCAGTAAAAAAAAAAAGTTACGATCGCGCTTTAAGTGGAAGATTTTGTCAGCTTTCTTTTTCCAAGAATCAATTGAGATTAAGAAGATTTATATAATGTTTCACCAAATAGTTTTGAATTTTAATAAATATATTTAAAAAATTACCACTATTAATGAAAAATATTTGTTTTAGAATAGAGAAAAGTTTTTGAAAATGTGTTAACAATTAATATTTTTTAGAGACATCAAATATGATTCAACGATAAACTTCACTGCAGTTTGATTGGGGATCTAAAGTGACAGCTAACAGAATAAATGTTTTGAATTTCCTCCAAAGTAGCAATTATTGAAAAATATTTGGTTTAGAATAGGCAAAAATTTTGCAAATGTCTTGATTTTTCTGAAACATTCTAAAGGACTGTTTTCAAACTTAAAAATACTTAATAAAAAGCATGAAAATATTACCATTATTAACGAAAAATAATTGGTTTAGAATAGGCAAAAAGGTTTTGAAAATATCTTTTCTCTGAAACATTTCAAAGGACTGTTTTCAAACTTAAGAATAATTTTGAAGATTTGTTTTCATAAACAATTGATATTTTAGAGACATCAAATATGATCCAACAATAAACTTCACTGCAGTTTGATAGTGGATCTGAAGTGACAGCTCACAGAATAAATGTTTTGAATTTCCTCTAAAGTAGCAATTACGCCCTGCCCCGTCCAGAGAAAACGCAGCTACGGTTTGTTGCCTAATTTCTGCTGTCACAAAGTGACAAAAGCAATCGCTTACGAACCAACGCCCGGAAGATAAACTCAACCGTGACAAGACAGCGATCAAACAGCTGCTTAGACAGATGTAACGAGTCTCATTGCAAAATGAAAGCTCTTTTTTTTTTTTTTGTTTTTCACTTTACTTAGTTGATTCACTACTGAATCTGTTAGAACAATAATCTTTGTTTAGAATCTGTCCTTCTATTAAGTAAACAGGCACTTTTATGTTTATTTTTTTGTTTCATAATATTTTATGTAAATTATGATTTGATTAAATCAACTGAAAATTAGAAAAAAAAAAGTTTATATCTGATCTGAAAAATAACAGTTTGTTATAACATCATTGACAATTTTTAATTAGCATGCAACTTGTAGAACTTAATGTTCTAAGTATGAAATAAATATAACTAAGATGGAGTTTGCATATAAATTCACTGCATTCGTTAGTGATAATTTATTTTAGCCAAAGGTAAAAATTATTTTGAGATGAAGCGTTTATTTATTTCATGTAGAATTCAAATTTGTATTTTTTTATTAAAAAAATTAAAATGTATTTGTATTTACATAAATATATGATTCTTTAGTCTCAAAATAATAATCTGAATTTTTATTACACGTGAATTTAAATGTTTAATTTCAATAAAATTACGAGAAATATTCAGTTAACTATAAATGGATTCGTTTCAATTGAATGGGTTTAAAAGCTATTGTATTAAATAAGATATATTTTTTATGAATACATTCAATAATTCGTGAAAAAATGTAATAATTAAAAACGATTCTTTAAATATTAATTAAAATCTTTCTTACACACATTTTAAAATATGTATTTTGGTGTAAGACTTATTCTCTCAATAAATTCTATAGCCATTTGCATATACAAAGACATTCTAAAATAAGTAATATTGTTACAATTGCAATAATGTAAAAACAAAAATACGGATGAAAAATTAAACAAAAATATGGATATTTTCATGGTTTTAAAGCTATTACCACCAAACAATTTGAAAACAAATATGATTGTTAAAAATTAGAAAGATTTATTCATTTTGTAGTGGCACGTTCACGTCTCACAAAGCATTAGCTTTTGGAAAATACAATCAGCTATTTATCCTGTATATATAATTGGCTGTCAATAAATACGTTCAAGAAAATGCATGAAATTGCCAACCACAGAAGAAAAAGCAACTCAACTCACCTGAATAGCAAAACTAATTTTATTATTCTGAATATCAAATTGTTTTCCTTGGTAGCTCGTATCAATTTATGCATTTACATAAGAATAAGTAAACGATATGCTGGCCTGATTTTATTTATTTTTATAACAACAAGCTTTGTTAACTTAATCGTAAGACCAAAACAGGAAATAAGGTTAATCGTTTAACAGCTTGATTTGTCTGAGATTTTTGACCATCTTTAATTTCACGTTCTATATTTCTTATAAATTTTCAAACTTGTAAGAATTAAATGGTATTCAAATTTTATTCTACCATAAATAACTGCTATGTAATAGTTATAATGATAGCAATTATGTAATAAGTATATACATAATAGTTAGATATTATTTGTTATGTAATAGTTACATATTTTGAATACTTGAATGAAGCTTGGTAAAATTGAATAGTGCATAATAGTATTGAATCAGAATATGAACATTACTTAAGTTGTTGTTAAAGTTATCATGTTTTTTTTTATGTTTGTTTATAAAAAAAATTCTGAATATGATAAACTGATGTTAAATTATAAGTATTATGTAGTAAAATTCCGTTGTGCTAATGTACATTGAAGTGTTTGATTTCGTCTAAGGAACATTTGAATCTTTATTATATACGAAGTTGATTATGTACCGTTATAACATCAGAATTTCAACAACCAAGTAAAATATTAAAAAGAAGACATAAAAGACTGGTTAGCATCAATTGTAAACAGCCAGCAAGATGTCCAACAAGCCTTTGAATTTACCAAATGCAACATATTTCATCTGTACTAATCCCAAAGTAGTTCAATTATTTTTGTATTGCAAAATATTATACAATCAGACAAAAAAATATTAGACAATATTTGAAAAATCAAATTGAATTGTAGCTGACGGAAAAGTTTTTTTTCTGAAAAATTTAACAGGATAGACAAATAATCTAACTAAGGTTTACGTAATGTAATAATATTTCTAATGAAGATTGAACAACTCAAATCCTGGTTGTCATCATTAAAAATAATCAGCAAACCTCAACTGCAATCGCCATAACTTTTTAGTAAATTCTATAGATTTCCTGTAGATGTCATATATATCTTCCTTAACATATTTAAGGAAAATATTCAGGCGGATTGTAATCATCTGTAAGCTATCAATAAAACTCAACTGCAATTGCCATTATGAAAGTATTTAAGGAAGATATTCAACATCATCTACAAATATTCAACAAGGTTTGGTATTAGATACAGGTACAGGTTAGATACAAACAGTACAATAGTACAAAATTAGATACAGGTATCGGTAGGTGAAAACCTACCGATACTTGTATCTAATTTTGAATTACCCCTTAAATCTTAAAAAAAAAAAAAGCCTTGAATTAAACAATAATATTTTGGTACTCAAACAAAACTATGGCATAACCATTTTCTCTATGGAATTTGTAATTCTACAGAATTAAAAGATTTTGTAACAGTTTTCTGCATAACATTGATGTATTTATTAAAAATGAGTAAAATTTTTGTTTTTGAAGATAGTTTTAGTTTCCTATATATTTCCATTACGATTCACTTTACATAATTCGTTTTACTGTAGATGTCATATATTTTCCTTGGAATATTTAAGAAAAATATTCAGGCTGATCGTAATCATCTGTAAACTATCAATAAGAACTCTACTGCATTTGCCATTATGAAACTATTTAAGGAAGATATTCAGGATGCTCAACATCATCTGCAAATATTCAACAAGGTTTTCATCAATCGTCGTCGATACCAGTATCTAATTTTCATTTACCATTTTAAATCCTACAAAACACTTGAATTAAACAATAACACTTTGGTACTCAAACAAAACTATGTCACCACTATAACCATTTTCTCTATGGAAATTTGTAATTTTACCAAAACAAAAGAAGATTTTGTAGGCACTATGTCACCACTATTCTACATAACATTGATGTATTTATTGAAAATTTTTGTCTGAAGATAGTTTCCGTTTCCTGTGTATTTCCATTACGATTCATACTACATAATTTCGTTTTACATGAGAATACCATGTGCTTAACGCCTGGTTGAACTGTGACAGAACCTGCAGAGATCACAGTATGAATTCTCTTGCATCAGAGCAATTTGGAATCTCTGCTCAATGAGCAATGATGACAAGGCAGAATTTTTGTGTCTGAATTGTTCCTTCGTTTACGTCGGCCTCAGCACTGATTGCTCGTACAATTCACATCCTTGTTCGCAACAATGAATCTGGAATTGGCCTGCTTTGTTTTATTCCACTGCATTTAGTTTGCTGGTTGTAATTGTTAATTGCAGCAGCGCAGGTGCTGTCTGTGGAGCATTAAAGTGTAAAAAAATAAAGGGGTGCCGACAGTTTATTATTATTATTATTATTTAACTTTTTTTTTTTTTTTTTGGAAAAGTTGTTGGCAGCTATTTTCTTTTCTTTTTTTCAAAATTGTTTTTAAAAGGGTCTGTAGTCGCAATTAGTGTGTGCAACTGAAATGGTAAAATTATTGAATGGTAATGATAGAGGTTTGTAGAAGTTACTTTGTATGAGCTTACTTGGTGTGAAATTTCTGTAAATGTCGTAATTTGGCACCAGAGCAGCGATAAATTGCCTTTATTACTCATGTTTTAAAGCATAAATGCATCAAAACTATCGATTTAGCTGAAGAGTGTAAAAAATAACGCGAATTCTTTTAAAAGGCGGATAAAACAAACTTGAAATACTACTATTATTTAAAGTACCATTTGAAGTAATTTGAATACAATTAATTTTAAAATGGTAGTTAAAGTATTATTAAAATTGTGTTGTTATTAATGTGTTTAATAGTTCAAAAGTGTTGTTAATTTAAATATTATCTTCTGTTTTGAGTTTAACATTTTTAACGAACTACATTCAACAACATTACATTACTAAGAGCAGTAAAATAAGAACACAAATTTGAAATAAATAATTCAGCTACTGATAATTGTTCCTGCTAACTAATCTTCGTATTACTAGTAAAATTACTATGAAGAACATTCTAAAAATATATTAATCATAGTATACATATTAATATTAATACATATTAATCTAGTTAAAATTATAATTTCGTATCTTAAATGCATAAACTATAAATAACCTAAAACATCTAATATAAAGATATATTTAACAATTTTTATTAAATATTTAAAATTATAATTATAACGAAATTGCTACCAGTGAATATAAATTTGAAGAAATTTATATCAATTCATTTCTTCTTTTTACTGATAAAAATATATTTTGCAATACTTTTTAGGGGATAATTTTCAAAGTACTTATGCAAAAAATAAAATACTGTGACGTAAAAAAAAAAAAAAAACGTTACTACTACAATCAAAAAAGTATAAGAATATAAAAGACTGAATTAATTAATTTTCATAAATAAATGCATGAAAACAAACCTGAAATGGCTTCCTGTTCTCTCATAGTGCTTCAGATACAGAATGACGCAACTGTAAAAATGTATCCCTTCAGTCTTTCAAACAGAGGGTCTTTCCCCCAACCTTCGCTCCAATATCTACCCAGTAGTAAGTGAATAATCATAACCCAGAAAACCAACCAGCCTTTAGAAGACCCCTAACTCTCTTAGGCCATGTGGGATTTAACGGTGGGGTGGAGCAGTGCAGACGAAATAGACAAACAAAACAAAAAGAATCTACTGCTGCACCCTTTCAAGGATTGGGACACTGACACGACAAGTCCAGTTTCCGTGACTCAACCAAATCAATCGACCGTACAAAAGATTGTGCTCCCCCATACCCCTAGCTGTGTGTTCGAATCTTATTCAATCTTTTTTTTTTTTTTTTTTTATTGTCGTTCTTCTCTCCCCTCTTTTTTGTCCACCCTTTCTGTCATCCCTTCAATGCTCTATCCTTTTTAACCCTTGTTGTTCGAAGTGTGAAGACAGATAGACGGCATTGGGCAATCCTTACCTTTCAGCCAGAACCAGTGTTGTGGATTGTGTTCTTTGGTGTTTCTGTTACCTGGTTATTAGGTTTCTGTAAGTGTGCTGGGTGTTTTCGTTACCTAGTTATTGGGTTTATATAAATTTGCTGGACGTTTTTGTTACCTAGTTATTGTGTTTACATAAATTTGCTTGATGTTTCTGTTACCTGATTGTTGGGTTTACACTAGCGATTTAGGTGTTTCTATCACATAATTATAAGTTATTTGTTATTATGAGTTCATCATTATGCAACATGGAACTCACCAGGTACCATGTTCCAAATGAATTCGCATGTATAATTTAAAACATAAATGTATGAGAAACATGTAAAGGCTCTCCTCATACTACATAGCCAAAGGTACCAGTATACTGTTAAAATGTGGCTGGTTATTTTTCAGTAAAATATTTCCATTACATGTTATTAGATAAAATTAATTGTAGTTCAGTGCAACTTAAAGAAACGTTAGTATATGTTAAAATAAAAAGCCTTTTTTTTTCCAAAATTAAAATACTGGCATGCGAATTGGTAAGTGCTTAAAAAGATATAATTACTTATTGGTTATGATTATGAAAAAAAAAATCAGTTTATAAAATTAAGTAGAATTTGGTATTGTTTACTCTTTTAGATAATATATTAATTCAGTATTTTACTAAAAACTGCACACAAATTTCTGTAAATAAATGCACATAATAAAAATCCTTTAACCTTATTTCAAACTAAATAAATCCTTTAATTTTATTTAAAATTAAATAAAGCCTTTAACCTTATTTCAAACTATTTTTTTTTTTAGAAAAAGGAAATCAAAACTTTTAGAACAACTTATTTAACTTTAATGGTTGTAATCCTGTAATTTATGAAATTAAAGATTTACGGTTGACTTATTGCTAATTGTTTATTAACTTAAAGTTTACTTACAGTTAAAAATTTAGAAATGTAAATCATTTACATTAACTAAAAATAAATACTATTTTTATAAGTATTGATACTATTTTTTAAGGATAATTAATCAGAAATCAAATTAAACTAACAACATATCTGTAACTTTACCTTTCAATCTTCATTTTTAAGCATAAACATTTAATTTGTAACGTTTATAAAATAATAAATTGTAGAACAATAATAATATTGTAAATAATATAAATATTTATATTAACATTTCATTTTATAACGTTTTTTTGTTTAAAATTTTCTTCAACGCTTCCAGTTAATCAGGCAAAAGTAATTAACGTACACAACTTTAAATAAAATTAAAATAAAAGAAATCAAAAAATCGAAACTTATTAATCCCATAGTTTCGCCCTAAAATTGATATCAATTATTTAAATAGTAGGTTTCCTTTCATTTAACGTATTTCACAGTCATATCTGGTAAAGCAAATGCTCCATGTTACAGATCTGACAATTGGTTTCCGATTTCTAGTACAAAAACTTTGTATTTTTTATTTCCATTTATACTTTTTTCGTAAATCTGCTCAGAAAGTGGCCTACTGTGAGAAAGGAAAGTGTCACAGTTACGGTTTACATTTCATAACTGAGAATACTAATACCGCCTTTATTCATCGTCCAAACGTTACTACAGGTGCAATATTTTTATTATCGTTATTATTTTTTCTCCATATTTCCTTTCTGCACCAAAAATAGAAGAAAGAAAACTTTTTCCAAATGACGTATACCCTTTGGGTAGCTTAAAGAACAATATTTCCGAACTCTTTTCTCCAGTTCTTTAAACGATTTAACAGATCAGAGAACGCATTCAACTTCTTTACCCCTTTCTTTCTGGTGAAACAAATTCTTCATCTTTCCTCCACTCCCCCTTTTTTTTTGAAAATCGGGAGGGGGCATTTTTGAAAACTGGATTATGAATACCCCAAAAAGGGACGTGAAAAGAAAAATATGAGGGTGTTCCCCGTTACTTACTTTCTTCCCCTTTTTTTTTTTTATTTATTTTCTTTCTTTTTTTCTTTTTTTTTTTTTTTTTTTAAGTTGCCCCGTACACAATGCAAAGGTTAAACTAACGGATTGAGGAGAGCGTTAGAAAAAGGGAACTTTTCTTAAATACATTTCTTCAAGGTGGTTGAACTATTTTTTTTTTCTTCCACAATCCTGAATATTCTCTTCTTTTTTCTTTTTTTCTTCTCTCTCTTTCTCTTTTTAAAATTTATAAAACGGAGGGTTTTTATATGGATCCAAATTGTGTCTCTTTGTTGGCTATGAACTGTTGATTTGTAGATTTTTAAAAAGTCGAATCCCGTGATTTCTCTGGGCAGATGGAGGTTTGAATGATTTATGTTTTAGAAATGTGATGCTAAAAGAGGGTTATGTTTGTTATTTTTTTTTTAATCTTTTCTTATCATATGCGAGCGTATATGACTTTTCAGCCTATAAGATGTATACCTACTTACGCAATTGAAAAAAAAATGTGCTAATAAATTTATAGTTGATGTTAAATTTTCAAAATTAAATGAAAACATTAAAATTTGAATCTTCGTACAGCAAATTATGTGTTGTTTTAATCTACAAAATAATTAGCGTTTATTATTTTTTTATTATAATAAATTTATGCTGTAGCCTTTCGTATCATATGCCCGCGTATATGACTCAACGGCCTATAAGATATATGACTCATCGGCCTTCTTACACAATTAAAAAAAATGTGCTAATGAATTCATAGTTGATGTTCATTTTTCAAAATTAAATGAAAACATTAAAATTTTAATCTTCGTACTTCAAATTGTGTTGTATAATCCATAAAAAGAAATTAGTTTATTATTATTATTATTATTATAACAAATTTGTTTTACATTGAGTATCTGGCGACAAAACTATGACATATATCTCTTTCTCTATGTATTTAGCTTTATCTTTTCTGTAGTATTATATATCTATCTTTATCTTTCCTATATGCATGGCTATGACTTACCAGTTGATGTTAATTTTTCAAAATTAAATGAAAACATTAAAATATGAATCTTCGTAGAACAAATTATGTGTTGTAATAATCCACAAAAAAATTACCGTTTATTATTTTTCTTATTATTATTATAACAAATTTGTTTAACATTTCGTATTTGGCGACAAAACGTGTAAAACTATGCCATATATCTCTTTTCTTTACGCATAACTCTTAAATTTCACACCTATATATTATTATTAATTTAAACATTAATTTAATTATTATTAATTTATTTATGGTTTCAAAATAAAATATTAAGAACAAAATAATTATCGCTTATTATTTTTTATTATTATAATAAATTTGTTTTACATTCCGTATTTGGCGACAAAACGCGTAAAACCATGCCATATATCTCTTTTCTTTATATATAACTTTTAGGAAAATTTCACACCTATATATTATTATTAATTTAAACATTATTAATAATTATTATTAATTTATTTATGGTTTCAAAGATAAAATATTAAGGAGGTCTGCTAGTAACAAATATTCAATTTGGCGTCAGAAAAAGCAATCTCTTTATTTATATGCCAAGAGCAAGGAATTCAACTCCAGCAATAAATGAAGAATTACTTAATTAGAACATAATTAAAATAATGAAGTAAGAATTTCAACATTTCCGAAATTTTATTATTCACATGATTTCATGCTCTTGAACTCGACTCTCATTAATTTAATTGATTCAAAATAGTTTTTAACTCTCCTAAACTTCCTCTAAAAATAACACCCATGGAAGTTCTTAAAAATTAACTAGAAATGGGATATAACATATTCATGCCAAACTATTATTGAAAACCATTATTAAAATTCTCTTTGATTTTTCTGTGCTGTCACATTAATATTTAAGCAATAACTCGTTTTGTATGCTTAATGGTAAAAGTTACCCTCATTAAAAATTTTAATGTATTTCAAAATGCAAATGAAATATAAAAATTAGTTTGTTGTTTATATCGCATTTATATATATATTCTTGTTTCTAAAGAATATTAGTATAATTTTCTAAATATTCGTTTAAAAGTGTAAGATATCATTACAAAATTTCAAGAACTGTATTTCAATATTTAATGAACCAAACCAGGAAATATTTTAACGTATTATTATGTTACATTTTGTATAATTACTTAGCAAATATTTTATTTTTTGACTACTCTTTTTCTTGGTTCAAAAATTTTAAAACTGAAACTTCTCAATAGAATTACATAGATAAATCAAGTTTATTACCCATTACCCCAATTATTACTCTTTTAATTTAAAGTTACTTTTTTCAATCATCAGAATAACTAATTGGTAATTACATACATTTTTTCTCCATGAATAAAAGTAAGTGTACAATAATTAGGATATTCATAAGATTTATTTGGTAATGAATTGTTAATTACTTGTGTATCGTGCTTAATTAAAAATCAATGAATTATATTTTACAATTCAATACGCCACCGTATTTTCCCCCTTAATACATTAAAATATTATTCATGAGATATGAATTTACTATAGCTTTTCTTAAGAACAACAATGAATTTAATTCAGATTTTTTTTGTATAAAAATTTAATAATTAAAAAATTTCAATACAAATCAATTAATATTTTCACAATGGTTTTAATTTAATAGCTAACATTTAATTTTATCTGAAGAATTTTTTTCTTATTATTTCTAAACAATTTGATACATTACATTCAAAACTAGCAAAAAAATGGCAAATGACAGTCTCATTTTTCATATTTTATTTTCAAATCTAACATTGAAAAGTAAATCATGTATTTAATATATTTAATGCATTGAATTTATTTCAGTTAATTCAATTTTTCTCAGTTTAGAAATATAATAATAAGCTCGATTAAAAAGCAAGTATTCTTTTCCTAATATTGTATCACCTACATTTTTTGTATTAACTCCTGAATAGAAGTTGTTGATCGATTTTTATTGAAAACCGATCAACATGATGCCGATTGATGAACATGATTTGATGCCGATTTGTATTAGCATTTATCCTTTTAGGATAGTGGAAAATGTAATGAGTATGTCCGTGTAGTATTGTCGTCACACGGAAAACACCAATCAGACAATCCATTTGGCTATGCTGTCTGTTAAAATCTCCACCAAGTCTATCCATTTTACAAATCAGAACTGAATTGGGTTTCAATTGAATTACAAAAGCAATTAGTTATAACTGACACTAAAATTCATCTTTACTTATTATTTTATGATACCTTAAATACTTTTATGGGCTCATACTGATCAGAAAATGGAAAGGAGTTGAGTTATGAATGAATATACGGGGCAATATGATTCCGAATTCATGCAAACCAAGTGCAATTGCTTTTTGATTGAGTCATAAATGCAATTAGTTATAATTGACACTAAAATTCAACTCTACTTATTTTTTATGATACCTTAAATGCCCATTCTACTCATACTAATCAGAAAAGGAAAGGAGTTGAGTTATGAATGAATATACAGGGGGAAAAAATGGCAATATGATTTTGAACACATGCACACCAAATGCCTTATTATTTTATGATACCTTAAATTCTTTACTTTACATACAATACTAATCAGAAAATAAAAAGTTGTATTACGAATGAATGAATGTATAGAAAAAAGCAATACGATTCTAAATCCCTGTAAACCAAGTGCAATTGGTTTCAATTGAGTCACTACAGCGGTTAGTTATAACTGACACAACAAAATCAATTTAACTTATAATTTTTATGATACCTTAAATGTTCTTATGTAATCGTACTAATCAGAAAATGGAAAAAGGAGTTGAAATTATGAATGAATGTACAGGGGATAAAATGCAATATGATTCTGAATTTGCAACCAAATGCAATTGGGTTTTAGTTGAGTCACAAAAGCAGTTCGTTATAACTGGCATGTACTTCAAACTCTACTCAGTATTATTTTATGATGATTTAAACGAATTTTTCTTATATATATCATACTACTCAAAAAATGAAAATTGAAATCACAAAAGCAGTTAGTTCTCAACTGACGCTAAAGCAACTTCACAAAACTGACAAAATTCAACTCTACTTATTATTTTATAAACCTTAAATATTCTTTATTCTTATGTTCTCATACTAATAAGAAAATGGAGAGGAGTTGAATTACGAATCATTCATTCTATATGATTCTGAATCCATGCAAAAACCAATTGGATTGGGTTTCAATTGAGTCACAAAAGCAGTTAGTTATGACCAACAAAACAAATTCAGTTCTACTTATTATTTTATGATACCTTCAAATACTCTTATGCACTCATACTAATCAGAAATTGAAAAAGAGTTGAATTACAAACCAATGTGCAGGGAAAAAAAGGCAAATGATTCAGAATCCATGCACAAAAATTCAAATGCCTTATTATTTTACGATACCTTAAATGTTCTTTATTCTTATATACTCATACTAATCAGAAAGGAGTTTCAGGAAAAAAAGGAGGTAAGGGACTACAGGAAAAAAATATCTGAATCCATACAGATCAAATGCAATGTTTCAATTGAGCCACAAAAGCAGTTAGTTATAACTGGCAAAACAAATTCAATTCTACTTATTATTTTATGATAACTTCAAATACCTTATGTACTCATACTAATCAGTAATTGGAATGGAATTGAATTAGGAATGAATGTACAAGGCAAAAAAAAAAGGGGCAATATGATTCTGAATCCATGCAAACCGAGTGAAAATAATAAGCACTTAAAACTCTTCTTTCTTACCATCCTGAGCAAAAACGTTATTTATGTGTTTTTTTCATCCGGGGTCTTCATAAATGTTGTTTATTACGCGTAACAATAAATGTCCCGACTTACCGTAGGGTTGGGTGATTTATTGGTGTAATTAAATTGCTGCCCCTAGATGCTGGGAACAAACTGCGCCATATTTAATGTCTCATCTCCTCCTTCTCCCGACCTCAATGAAGTCTCCCTGATTTGATTTCATCTTTCATTTAATTACGTTTCCTCACTTTGTTTCGAGAGAAGTAAATCTAATCGCAAAAAATTGCCCCTTTTTCCTTTTTTTTTTCTTTTTTTCCTTTTATCTCCTCCCCTTAATGCCAGGGAAAGGGAACTTTATTTATTCTGGATCTGAAATACACGTGCGGATATGTTGTTTCTGCAAGCATGAATTAGATATGAGTTTATAGGGAAAGGTATTTGGGAAAAGGAATGAAATCAAATAGATTTGGGAAAAGGGATTTTTTTTTGTCTGTGTATTTGTGTGTATGTTGAAGGAGTGCAGTTTTATGAGACAAATATCTTTAAATTTTGTGTGGAAGTTAGAATGATATAGGTTATCAGTTGCTCTTTTGATTATGAACTCAGTTAACGAAATTTCAATTTCTGTATTTGAATTAACCTTTTCAGAGACGAATTTGTCTGAAAGTGTAGAATAGTTATTTATTTTTTGTATATATTTTTTATTACAGTTAATTTTTATAAAAACAACAGCAAAGTAGAAATTGTGAAAAAGAAAAATTAGAAATACATTTGTGAAAATGAAAATATCATAATGTACACATATGTTACTTTCAAGTACAAATAAATTATGAGCCCGAAGGTTTAATATGAATGTTTTACATATTTGAATAATCGGCTGTGATATTCAAGTTTTGTTATGTAGAATTTTTTTTCTATGATAATTGCATACTTAATCTTTTATATATATAAAGCAATGTTATTAAGTAAAATTATGTATATTATCGGTACAGATACGAGATCTTTATTTTTGTTGATTAATTTGTATCAACTGATTTTTGTTCGTTTTTATGAACAATTTTAAATAAAAAAAAAATAAATTTACACAATGTAGATAATACGTCATTTTCATGAAAATGTTGTTACAAATAATAATACTTAATACATGAAAACCCGAAAGATAATTTATAAACAAAAATGTAGTAAACGTGTAAAAAATATATTATTGTTTACAAAAACATGAAATAATTTATATGTTACAATTTTTTGTATCAGTAACAAAGAAATTATTTTCCAAGTATTTAAAAACGTATTTGTATGTAATGAAAAAGTATGCAATTGTATTTGCGTATTCTTACAAATTTTTTAATTCTGAATCGTATAAAAATGATATCCGACACTTAATACAATCTCAATCAGAAAAAACTACGGTACAAAAAAACAAAATAATTTGACTTTTGTGTAAATTTGTGGTTATTATTATAATTTTACAAACTATTTGCTTAATAATTATTAAATACAGTCATATTTTTATTTTCAGTGAAATTGTGGTTGAATAATTAAATTCCAAAAAATTTAATTAGAATTTCATTTAGAAATATTAAAAATTATATTTTAAATAAAATAATGATTAATAATTTAATAAAATATAAAAATATTAACATTGAAATTGAATAATATCATATTAAAATATCTTTACATTTTATTTGAAAGCAATTGCAAATTTTCGTCAGTTATTTTTATATTAAGGAAGAACGTAAATACATAGTTTTAAACTGATATATTGTCTGCTTTTAATTTCAAAGTTGAATTTACGAATGACTCGCATACTCTAGAGGGCTTAATATTGAAACATGTATAAACATAACTATGTATGTAATGTATAAACATAAATATGAAGTAAAATTGAGTATGGTTAAATTTTTAATACACATTTTAGTAAAACATAGAAACCAATTTGGAAAGCTGCAATTTAAATTATAATTATTTGATATATTTAACATGTATAAATTTAATTGACTTGCAAATTTTACAGTAAATAAAATGAATTTCTACAATACTATTATTGAAGTTAATTCATCACTGTATAGATTTAAATTTTTATATGAACTACAGATTATTTTTAAAAATGGAATTAAAAAATAAATACGCTTTTACATTTGTTCTAGGTTTGATTTTTACTCAAAAACTTTTTCGGAAAATTACAAATGATGTACATGCATTAAAATTATAAGGTTATAATAAATATAAAAGAAGTCAGATGTGTATGTGTAAAATAAATGCGTAATACTAAATAAAATAAGTAAAAAATCAATAATAAATTCAATTCAACTTTATTCCTTTTAGTTATAAATCATTTAACACATAAATTCTCTTATATGCCTTATAACTAATTCTGTGTTAAGGTAAATTGACACGATTAAAAATTTTAAATTAATACTATTATTAATGTAAATTAACATATTATTATTAAAATGTTCTTAATTCATTTAATTTCATAGGTTTTATACTCTATATCTGGTATAGCTCAAATCTTTCAAATAATTAAGATGAAATTATATTATTCCTTATAAGAGCAAGTAGTAAACACTTTTTAAAAAGTAATACAATTCTAAAAATAATAGTTTAATTCAATTGAAAAAATAACCGGACGAATTTTAATTCATAAAAATATACATTTCAAATCGATACGATTAAAAATCGATTTTATTTTATTATTTATTTTTATGCAGAATAAACGTATTTAAAAAAATTGGTAAAAAATATCAATCAAATTATCCAAAATTTAAGTCCTTATCTTCTAATTAAATATTTTACTTACAAAAAGTAAAAATAATGTTCTGTGATAATAATTAGAATACTTATTTGTTACCAATGTAATTTTAGTAATTACATTAAACTCACTTAAACAAAATTATGAATTTTTTATTTATTATTATTAAAATTTATTTCTCACTTCTGTTATGGAAAAATTCTGAGTTGCAAATTTGAATTTTAAATTTATAAAATAAATATTCATAAAATAATAGAAGGTTGGGATCTTGAGATAAGATAAGTCTCTTATGAATGTGAGAGTCAAAAAGACCGGTTGAAAAGGACACCGGTATGCCGACTGCTTTACGATTCGTCGCCGCAAACAATCGCTTCTCTCCGCGACGAAAAATCATTGACTCTCACTCCCAATTGATTCCACGAATTCCGTAAACTGGTTTTCTTTATTTCTTGGATAGCCGATTGGTAAATACTTAAGGATTTAAAAATAAGATTTATTAAATCCTACTGATTGCAATCAAGTCGAGACTAAGGAAAAGATGATAAGAGTTGAAACCTCATTGTGTTTTTGGACTTAAAATTTATAGACTTATTGTCCACAAAACAACAATTGAAGTGAAATAGGCATTTAATAACTTTTTTTATTGATGAAGATTATCAAATATGTGGAATTTATAAAAGGATGTAATAACTCAGACTGCCCGCTGAGTTGAAATATAATGAAATTAACAATTTTTGAGTCACTTTAAAATTTTTAGATATATTAGCGATTGTTAGTTTAGTTTAAGTTTTTGCAATAAATTGAAATTTACCGTACAGGAAAATTAAATTAATTATTTCGCATGAATTGGAAACAAGGAATAGTAATTATGATCGGATTTCAAGAATTTACTGCAAGTAAAACAAGTAAAAATTTGACGTTTCGAAAAATTTCATTTGCGCAATTGTTATATTTATTTCTGCTTAAACAATGTCCGATGGTGAAATAAAGTATTATATATTTTACGCAATAAATAATACACATTTTTTTTTTCCTTAAAAATTGTTATAGTTAGAAAATAACGTTAATCGTCTTATAATTTTATATATTAAAAAAAAATAACAAATATTCTAAAAATACTACAAATTTAACCTGATTACCAAAGTGAAAAAATAAAATAAATAAATTTATGTTTATATAAATTTTATTATAATAATAATAAAGTTTAATAAATTAAAATTAAATAGCTTTAGGGTAAAATATTATGAAACGAAAAATTTTATCTTCATGTGTTAATTTGTGCTTAATCGTTGGTGATCTGGAAAAAGATGAAAAACTTAATAGTCTTTTATAAAAATAATTATAAAAAATAATGAATACATCTGAAATATTAATGTAGATTAGTTTTATATATTTAAACATAACTGGGAATTTTACATATTTTTTTCAAAGACATTACTTATTTTAATCAAAATTTTATATCGAAATTGATATAAAATATCAAACAAATTATTTAATCCGTGCACCTTCTTTATGCTTATATGTATCAAATGATCATGAAATATATTTTTATAAAATACAAATAATATTTTATAAGCGTCTGATATCTTATGCATAAAAGTCAAATAACATTTGCATGTGTTATTGTTGATTTTTGAATAATTAATAGACGAATTATTTCATTCGTATTATTGGAATTCTGTATTAATAAATGCAGTCAAAATTGATTAAAATAAAACTTAAATTCAATAATTTCAGGACATAATATACGAATAGTGTTTAACAATTAAAGAGGATTAATAATATGATTTTTATCTGTTATGTTTGAATTATGGTGGTGACCTTTGATACCTATATGTTATGTAATTTACTTGTACCTATTAATTATTTTATGAAAACTGATTTAGACATTTGAGTCAAATAATTTAAACTAATTATCAGTTTTGGCTATATAATTTACAAGTGAACTCTAGCTTCCACGAACCAGTTTTCCTGGAAAAGTAATTTCCCATTATCTTCTACATGCATCTAATTATGGTGATTTTTTTTTGGCTGATTGTGAATAAGCCTATGAACAACACTAATTATTGTGTAATCAAACACCTAATAACTCAAGCAAAACACGCGCTATCTTTTAAAGATAATTTGCTTCTAATTAATTATTTGTGCTTTTTGATTAATGCTTACTATAGTTGTGCATGTCCATAAAACAGAATCCATCCAATAATACATTTCTATTTTGCATGGCAAATTTGACTCCAATGATGTAGAAATTAACAAACATTTGTTAACGAATATATGTAAGTAGTATAAAATAAAATTTATGTGGCTCATGTATTAATTTAAATTATTATAAATATTATTGGTAATTTCTTTCTGGTGTATATATGTATATATAGATATAGATATAGATACATGGGGATATGTATTTTAACAAGAGAAAATCAAATATGCGTAATATTAGACAAAGCAAAAGTCTTATAAATCATTATACATGCGTTTTGTATTTCTATAAGGAGGTTAAGCTGAGGTTTTTTAAATACTGAATACAAAAAATATAACTTTTGGTTTCAAATATTAGAAAATCAGAGAAAAAAAGGTAAGTAAAAACTTTATGGTGTATAAAGAATTAAAAAAATGAAAGAATTAATCTATATTTCTTAGAAATAAAACATATTTATGAAAACAAATTATTATTACAGTTAAATATTTCGTAATATAATCATAAATTCTTATTAATATTGATATTATCGAGATGAATATTTTTGCGTGTATATCCTCTGTGATAAATGGTGCTAAATAAAAACTGATTTCTAAGACAGAATAAAAACTGATTTATGAATGTTAATGTTAAAAATATTAATATAAAAAGTTTATCAAACAATTGTAAAACATACTGTGGTATTGAGTTTGTTTAAATTCAGAACTTGTTTCGTACTTTTTTAACAAAGAAAAACAAATTAAACGATTGTAGTTGATCAAACATTAAATAATAATAATATTACCCAATTATTATTGAGATTTGGAACATCAAAATCTATAATCTATATATAATATTTGTAAAAGAAAATTTTATCTTTCTTTGTACGTAACCATCCTTTACAACAAAACAATTCTTCCACATTATTCATCAAAAATCATTATTTATTGTTTAAAGAATTTATATATGTTTGCTATAGCTGTCTTATTGTTGAATATTGTTTACATTGTAAGACACTGTAAAACAAATATTTAAATGTGAAAGGAATATTATAAAAGAAAAACAAAGAAACTACTTCAATTAACTTCATAATCTGCCTTGCGTAAACAAGGGCAACAATGTTAAATGTTTCATCTGTATGACACAAATAAATTTGTCTAATAATATTCAGCTTATATTTCAAAGATATGAAAATGATTTAAGTCCATTATACTAAAAGTTTATTTTTGTTATTTTGTAGCAAGTCAACTGAAACAAAACACTAGGTAAAACTTTCAGAAAGTTGTAAACAAGAAACAATATTTTGAGCATAGCGCTTCTATGTTTTATTTATAAATACATTTTAAAAGTACTATACTGCAATATATATTATAAGTACTAACGATATTGAACAAAAATTGAAATAGGCAGTATGTAAATGAAGTGTGGCGTAGTTAGTATATAAATAACAGGCAGTACATAAAAGTCATAATATATCGCAATGTTATTCAAGATAGTTGTTATTGTTAATAATTATTTGTAAAACATATAAACTGTGATTAAAGTATATTCAAGATATTTGTGTTTTGTTTAAGTAAAACAAATGTTGATTTCTATTACAGGCTGTTCATATTCAAATGTAAGCTAATTTCATCAAAAGTCTATACTATCACTGATTGTAAAAATACTTATAGACCATTTAACTGTTTATTAAAGTCACAATTCTTGTTGCGTCCTAAAAAAAATTTAATATGATTCTGGGTACCCATCAGTATCAAAAGGACCAATGTTTTACCCAATATTAAAAGCAAAAATCAATATAAAGTACTTATAGACCATTTAATTGTTTATTAAAATCACAATTCTCGTAGTGTTCTAAAAAAAAGGTATAGTACAGTTCAGTAGTACCCATCACTATAAAAAAGACCCATGTTTACCCAATATTGAAAAAAAGTAAAAAACCAATATTAGACACTTACCTCGCCGTGGTGCAATCTTTGTAAAGGGTGTCAAAGTCTTTGCAGGACAGCAGTTTGCAACGATTGACCCCTGGCTGAATGGCACCCAGGCCCCTCAGAATGCGCACCTGCTCCACGTTGCAGACGATGGGGGTGATGTCCAGCCTCTTCAGCTTGGTGTACACGGTGTGCAGGCCGCCCACAAGGTGCTTCAGGAACAGTTCGAAGGCCTGGGGCAGGCACAGGAGGTAGTCGCCGTTGACGAGGAATGCGGCCACTTTTGCGCCCCTGTAGTCTATGAGTCTGCAGTCGTTCGCGGTTGCGTCCGTCGTGATGCCAGGGGGCGATATGGGGTGCATGGGACGCTCCAGCCTAGGCGGTGCACCCAGGTACCCGTGGTGGTGTACCCCTCCGTTTCTCATGGCCAGCATGCCCATGTGGGGGCCGGCATGTGCTCCAGCTGAGGCTTGCCGGCCGACAGGGCTGCCATGGCGGCGCTGGACATGGGAGGGGTGTAGGGCTTGACACCATCTGGGGCGGGCTGACCGACGAAGTCCGTTGCTGCTGGTAGCCCGGGCTGGAGGCCACCAGCCCCTGCATGCTGACCACCGGGTTGCTGTGGACATGGGTGGGCACATGAGGTTCGCCGCGGAGGTTACGCAATCGCCGACCATCACGCTCGAGTCCGGGTTGGGCGAGTTGTGGAGCGACGGGGGAGAAGGCATGTCCGCCGAGGGTGAGGTACTGCCGTCGCCGCTGCTACCCTCCATCAGAGCCGGCAGCAATCGATGGCGAGGTGAACGCCGAAACTAAGTTTTTCGCCCCTTTTTGCCTGCCACGAGGTTGATCCGTGCGACCGGCTCGTTCGGAGAGAGCGATTATGATCCTCCCTTTCCCGCCGGTGCTCTTGCGCTCGAGTGTAGCTCCCGCCCAATACGGTTGCGACGCACTCCAACGTCACGCGCCAATACAAAGCGTAAATGCCGAATTGCCTTCCCCCCTCCACCCCTACTCACCCCCTTCTTCTCTGAGTTCTTTCCATCCCCTCCCCGTCATCTTTCTAATCCTTACCCGTGTGTGTGTGTCCGTTCATCTCTTTTTTTTTTTTTTTTTTTTTTTTTCGTATTTGTTTTGGGGTTAATTTTTGCGCGGTCTCGTATTACACAGAGACGGGACTCTCTCTCTTTTCTCCAATGATGGGCCGGCGGTGCTTCGGACTGCCTACTTTTTGGGGATGCGTTTTGTTTTGTTTTTGTTTCTCCGGCTGTGTAGAGATTGGCTTTGTTTTGGGATGATTGCGGATCGGTTTTCCAGTTTGGATTGCTGTATATCAAGTACCATTCAAATATTCGTCTTTATTCGATTGCTTTCTCATCGTTATGGGTAATGTCAAGGAAAATATAAGAAAATTATAATTTCTTAAAATTCTGGTTTGATACTTTTAGTATTTCTATACCAATTATTTTTTTTATAATTGTGTAATAATTTTTTTTTTTTTTCGTAATCATTTTTAAATTTTTTGTTGCCTTTTCAAACTTCTTGTAGCTAGCTCTCCTTCTGGACGAAAGTAGGCACTTTTGTGATGTTTAAATTTTAAAATCAACTTTGTTTGGTTTCCTAGGCATTAACGTAGCAAGAGGAAGATTGGCTTTGCTTGGGAAGATTATGGATAAGTTTTCCAGTTTGGATTGTTCTGTATCAAATCCCTTTAAAAATTCCTTTATATTCGATTACTTTTAATCTATTTGAGACTGGTGTTACAAAATCGTGGGATTACATAAGTTTTTTTTCTTTATTTCCTCCGCTATAATTTTTTCAAATTTCTTTTCTTGCATGGTACAGAGTGCTGATGGCCAATTTTTTGAGCAGTGGGTCAAATTGTGTTCAATATTTTTTAAATACTAGCCCGTGAGTCAGTGGCGTCACTTGGAGAGTAGGAATATGTGTGTGTGGTGAAAAGGACACTAATAATTTGGAAATACCGAATATTTGTTAACAGAAAAGCTTGACAGTTAGCCTTTTTTTTTTTTTTCTCTCATTTTTAAAATCCTAAAGAATTAAAAAGGTTCACATTTTCCACTTGGTTTTACAACTTTTACAAGTAAGGAGCAAAATAAAATATGATATCAAAAGATGAATATCAGTAAGTTGATAGCATTAATTACCTCACCATACAGCACCACCCATACTTTAAATAGTTATGTATTTGCAAGCAAATATATATATATTTTTAATTCTGTTTCTCGATCTTTAATTGGTAATTTCTTTAAACACTTTATAATTCAGTCTTTTTCTTTAAAATCTGCATAATAGCAGTACATTCTAGAAATGCCTCGTTTTACAAACTTGCCTTCTGAAAGCTGTTTCCCATGACGAGCAATTCCATGGGCTATTTGAAAACTAGCAACTATAATGCAAATTTTTTTTTTATCGAAAATATTTTTTAAACGTTGAGTTATGAATGATTATGGTTTTCCTAAAAATATTTTTTGTGTTTAGAAGTCGAGTTTTAAATGCAACTTTTTAAAACGTCTCCTAACATTGTATATACACGAAGAGAGTTTTTCGTTACAAAATTTCGTTTTTCGTTTGCCTTTAGACACACAATAGTTTTATTCTTCTCAATCACACCACATTAATAAAATTCTTTTGTTTAAAATGATATAATTTGTTTTTACGTTTTAACCACAAAAGGGCTACAACTGAACATATTTATATTTAGAAAACATTAATTTTAGAAGAGATTTTTTATTAACGTTTTTGATATGCATACACATGTAGATGATAAAATTTAATAATAATAAAAAATACATAATATTTGGTTGAATTATTAGATATTTCTAGACGCGCACGCCAAGACTACTAATTAGTTCTACGTTGAGTACGTTCTACTTGAGTTGTTATATCATCGTCCTACGATACAGCAAAGTTTATCACCATCATGAATCCTACTCAGGTGTTGTGATACGATAGAAAATCAGGTAGCAAACACCCACTTGGAAATTATTATTTTTTTTAAATTTGACGTTAGATATATCTACTTAATTTTTTCTTTTCATTTTCGATTGTCTATTCTCACTTTTATGATATGAAAAATATATTTATAAAAAGCAACTAGTGGGTCATTTAAAAAGTCTTCGTGTGTCAATGTCTGACCCTCGAATTATAGATTCGCCACCATTAATATTGAGAAAAATATATATAATGTCTACCATGATAGTTTTTTGCAAGAATTACTCGTTTTTTTTAAGACACTTTTAGCAGATTTTTTTAAAGGTTTTTGCAGATTTTTTGAGTCTTAAGCAATCGAAAAATTTTATAAGTCTTATTAATTTTATCTTTTTTATTCTACCAATCTATAAGTACATGTACAAAATATAATGTGCCTTTACATTACATAATTAGAAACATTTAATGTATCTCAAAATAATCATTTTGTGCTGATGTAGCATTTTCACAACCTTTTAATTTCATTTTCACTTTTATTATCTTAATTAGACTTTTATAAATGAAAAAAGTGAATTTCATTCTTCAAGAGATAAAGGACCCTTTACTGATTGAACTCATTACCCTTACCATCCTTCTGCCCAATGCCAAGGAAAAATATAAAAAATGTAATATTTGTCCTTTGCATTCGCTTCTAATTCTTTTGGTGTGCACAATCCCTCGTTTGTTTCATAATAGTTTTGGTGTAGTTTATTGTACAATATATCATTTTATACACAATGATCTTATAGGATGAAACTATGCAATATTTGAGATGTCTACTTTTTGGAATGTTTTAGTTGGTTTTAAAATAGGAGGAAGATTGTCAATATTTGGGGAGTATTCCAGATCGGTTTTTCAACACCGCTGGGATATTCATTAGTGTTCGATTCATTTTTAACTGTAAAGTATTCTTATTGCATCCCTGCAGGCAATATTAAGGGAGATGTACAATAAAGGTGTCAAATTCTTCCTAATGATATCCCATGTGTACGTGGGACTTTTTTTTTAATGATGAGCAAGTAATTATTTGGATTCCCCTTTTTTAAGGGGGAAGGGGGAGTTTGCTTTATTAAACAAATTGTGAGGAAATCAGCTTTGGGTTCCCCTGCACCTTCATGATACAATACCAGTAATTAACTATTTTTGGTTGATCCTAACATTCTAGGTATTTTGTTGCATCATCAGAGATAAGTATCATCAAATGAGAGTAGTGTACATTGAAAATGTTGAACTTTTTTTAATAATTACCCATGTGTTCATGAGAGAGTTCACTTTTTTTTTCTGTATTTGTTATAGGAAGGTCTCTTATTACACAAGTGAAACAATCTATATTACTAATTATGACCGAATTTCTTCCGAATCACCTGCTTTAAAAAAAAATTTTTTTTTATCAATTTATTTTGTTTCTCTGGATGTAAGAGAACAGGAGAAAGGTTGGCTTGAAATACAAGATAGGTTGGCATCAGGAGTAATACAATGCCAGTGAATCATTATTTTTGATTACGTTTGGCC
This sequence comes from Caerostris extrusa, assembly GCA_021605095.1. Taxonomy (NCBI): domain Eukaryota; kingdom Metazoa; phylum Arthropoda; class Arachnida; order Araneae; family Araneidae; genus Caerostris; species Caerostris extrusa. Next base: position 153,789 of record BPLR01005391.1, on the reverse strand, counting down.
AGTGTGTATTCTTGTTGCATCATTAGAAGCAATGATAGAGGAATGCACCTAACCCATATGATTCCCTTTATTTTTTCGTGTAAATTTTTTATTATTTTTTTTTCGTAATTTTTTCTTCCTCTGCTAATAAGGGAATTGGAGACTTTGTGTAGGATGATTCCAGATCACTGTACTGTACTGGATTGTTACATAACTGAAAGTGTGCCAGTGATATATAGCTCAAAATTGTTTTCCAGCAATTAAGTAATTCTTACACCATTAGAAATGATATTTGAGAAGGGGGCCTGATGGCTAATGGTTAGCGCTCTGGCAAGATTATCGTTTCCATGGGTGTTGTAGTGGTTCGAAGCTGTAGGTCCCGGTCTTTGTAGAGCATCATTGGCTTACCATCAAGAAATGATATCTGCCAGCTGCATTAGAAGAAAAAAATATTTGAGAAAGACATCATTCTTCATTTCTCATTGCTCTTCTGTGTAATGGCTTTTACTGATAAACTTAAATATCTGATAAAGTAAGCATTAGTTAACTTTCTAATGCTGGGAAACCTGACCAGAGGAAATTCGATATTAGAACAGTAGATTCAGCTCGACTCGTGGCTCAGTGGTGACATGCCCCACTTGGTAAGCATTAGGGTTGAGGCTCCATCCGCTGGTGGCCTTGTTGTAGACATTGTTTCAAACTGAAGAGAATCGATTGTGTTTGTGATTTTCAGTAACTTGTCTCGTTAGTCAGACTACCTGGGGGTAGTTTTCCGCTTATTCTCCCATACGATATGCAAATGAAGTGTAGTCCCCCAAAAAAAGTTCTCTCGGATGGCTCTTCCCTCTTTCTTCAGCCACATGGTGTCAAGTCAAACTTTTACCTACCGATTCTCCATCAAAACAGAAGTTACCACCTTTCCCACTTCATCCTTGAGTAGATTACTCATGGGGTGTCTGTCCCGCGCTGACGGACACTGGGGATTAGACACAATAACATAATAGATTCAATGATAGCCAGGGTTTAGCAAGGAATGTTTTATGAGTGTGTGTATGGTGGAGGAGAGGTGCTGTATTTTGTCCACACTGGCACCATTCGTATTACTGGGCGCTACCCTGCATTTGCGTATTGTATGAGAGAAAAGCCCGAAAATCCCACCAGGTAGTCCGACTAACGAGGCAACAGTGACTACAACAAAGTTGGACCGCAAGTAATGTAAGACAAGAAATGTAAAGCAAGAAATTGTATGCAATTGGCGATATGTTTTGATCAAAACTCTACATATAACAATAGATATTCAGAAATAATAATAGATATACAGATATCTACATATACAGCTATCTATAATAATATCCACGGGAGATATGCAGAATAAACATAGGAACAATCTTATGTGGAAGGAATATTGAAAATTTAAATTATTTTTTTAAACTAAATAAAATAAAGAAAAATTTGGATTTTTTTTTAGATAACCAGAATTTTGATTAATTATGTCGTGAGAAGTACATAAACGTAACTGATTTATTATCTGTTATGTTAGTGCAAGATAAGTTCAAAGTTTTGGTAGATGTAAATTTTATTCCTTATCATAAAAAGAGTAAAACCAAAATAGAGGGAAAGTTGCTCAAGTGTAACTATTTATTTAGCTGGAAACAGGATTAGATGCGGATCGCTTCAGAAATTGAATATTAATGGCGAAAAGACCAAGGACACAACTGGACAAATTGATTCAAATATCAGTACTAAAGCAGATGAAATAAAAATCTTAAAATCTTAATTTGTACTGCTTAAAACTCATAAAATTCTCAATTTTTTTTTTTTCAATTCTTTGTTAAATTAAAAAAACGGAAAGCAAAGCTAAACTAATTTTTTACTTAAATGATTACTGTCAGATTCTTTTTAAAAATTTGTTCCATTTTAAAATTAATAATCATTAGTTTATATATTTATTTATATTTTTTTTTCGAATTAGTTACGTAAATCTTTTATTATACGTATATGAAAATTCTGTTCATGCCCAACAGTGTAATTTAAAAACTGAATTTCGAAACTTGACGTCCATTACAATATTTTTACACAGTAAATTCGAAGTTATGTTTTTTAACTTTGTTAAAAATAAATAAATTCATGTCATAATAAGATAATAAATATAGGAATCAAAATGAAAAAAAAAAAAACTGTCCCAAATTAAATTTTTTAAATAAAAACTTTTAAAATTTAATTAAAAATTAATTTTAAAGAAATTATTAATAAATTTTATTATTATTAATTATAATAAATTAAATTAATTTTAATTAAAGCCAATGAGCTTTGATTTCATATATATTTCATAACTTTTGACTTGGTGTAAATATTAAAATGCTTAAATTTCTTTAAAGTGATTTTCAAAGTTTTTCTTAATTATAAATACATATTTTAAGCAAAATTATTATTATTATTTAAAATATATTTCTTTATTTACTGAAATAAATATATACATTTCTCATATGTAGTGCTTTCTAAAAAGTGTATTATATCAAAAAAAATTTTCAGTTTATTTAATTAAATATTTTCAAATAAAAAAAAACTTACTCTATAGAAAAACCTAAAACTTAATTAATTTTGAGATTTTCATATAAAAAATTGAGATTCCTGTTTATTAGTATTAATTTTTTTTTAACATGGAAAGAATAAATCAAATTAATTTAAGTTAATACTTTTTTTTTCTTAGCAAGAATAATAATCTATGTAAATTTTAATGATTTTTATATTTTTTCTTCAAATGCTCAAGAAAAACCAACATAAAAATATAGTTTTTGTTTAAGTATAATATTTACCGGCTGAATTCTGCGTGTTCTGTATTTTCATTTCCCTCGGCTACATTCTAAATACTTACGGAGCAATTAGCTAACTACGAAACTCTAGCGCCATCTCTTGGCAGCAATGAGCATTGTGAATTTTCATTATATTATTATAATCATCAGATCATTGTAATCAGAATTTCTTTTTTTTTAAAAGACTGCATTTAAATACGCAATTCACATATTACTGATTTTAATAAATCTAAAAATTCGTTTTATGAAATTTTTAATAGTTTTACTGTTGAGATATATTGCTTGATGTAAATCTTTGACAATTTGAGGCTTAATGAATTAAATAGATTTTTTTTTTTGTTTTAAAAACAATTACAAAAACTGCATTTTTAAATTAGTCATTATCATCTTCATTACTTATCATTTTTTTTATATTTTTAAAATTTTTACGTGAAATCTTAAAGTATTTTATGAAATTTAACAATTTTGAAATAAACTGTATCAGATTCTTTATTATATTATTAATGAAAAAAATGTGTTTAAAATTTTTTTTGGGTGGTTTTATTTAATTATCTTTTTTTTCAGTAATCTTGAAAATGCATAAGTATCTAATTGAATAAACAAAAAATTAAAATTTTTGAAATATTAATAATATTTTTTTGCACAAATTTAAAAATTTTTTTTCCCAAATTATTGTTGATAAATTTTTGAAAAAAAATTCTTAAAATCAATCAATAAATAAAATTTATTTCCGCAAGCTATATGACATTGTTTTTATTTAATGGTGTTCAAGCTTTTAAAATATAAAAATTATGCATTCTTTTCTGTATGTATATCAAATATTGAAGAAATAAAAATGTCTTATTTAATTGTACTTGCATAAATAAGATTCGAAGAAAATATATTTTTTTTAGCATACTTAAAGTTTAAAAATGGGAATTTCAATATATTGGCTAATGTGAAATGGCTTTTAATAGTTTCAAAATATAGAATTATTTTTTCAATCTTATTACATATTGAGAGAATATTATTCAAAAGTTTTTTGATGAAAACCAGCAAAATGTTTCTTGAAAGTGTAAGAATTATTTTGTTGTTTTAATTTAACAACAACAAAAAGAACAACATAAAGATCATATTAATGCACGAAAATTAAAAAAGATAAATTTTTTGTAATAAAGATTGTCAAAAATCAAACAATCTTAACTATTTCCGTTAATGTTGAAAAATTTTTCAACAAATTATTAAGAAATAGATGTGATTGCATATATCATATTTTTATTTAATGAATGCAGATTTAATCAACCGAATTCTCCCTGCATGTTTCCTAGTTATATTCCACTTAATGGAAAATTTCTAATATATTCCTAAAATTCTAATTAATTTTATTTCGTTTTTATAATATCTTTCTTCGTATAATCCAGATTTCAAACAATATTTTTACAAGGTAGTTGTTTCAGTTGGTTTGTATAGTTGAAACTTACAATGAGTCTGTATGGGAGTGATAAAATTATAAATTTCACTACATGATTTGTTAATGCAAATTGAATTAATTATTGTATTGATTGTTATAATTTCAGAAATTTGAAAATTATGTTTTTTTTAGGATGACATGTCAAAGTCGATAAAATTATTATTCAAGTGATAGTTGGTTTATAGTTTTTCTTAACTATGATCCTGTCATTGACCCATCAGTTTAAACCATGACTGCCTGATATATGCTATATATACACATATAAAAACATAAAAATGAAGGAGAAAAATTACTTTTCTTGATAAATTTTCAAATGAATTCGCCATTATTTGTTCCAGACGTGAAGAAAATAGAAAGCAGAACACGATAAGCCTGAGATTCTTAAGTTATTGCTAACAATGCATATAGAAAATATTTATTATATAGAATACATATATATGTACAGAAAATAAACATTATATAACTAATAAATCATTTTGTACACTTGAATGTTATTTCTATGAAAAACTCCATAACTGCTCTCCCCTTAATATTAATAAATGATCTTCAGTAGGAAATTTATTTTTGAACTTTAAGTTCATATCTTTTTTCAAAAATTGTGCGAGTTCTGTAGGAAATTCTTAGTGAAGAGAATTAATAGTGAGTGGGAAATGAAAGCTTTGATTCTTTTCTGTAGCTCGTTTTTTATAAAGATAATTTTCTTTTTATTATTAGAAGAACTTTTCCCGGGAATAAAAGGAACTCGCACAAAAAAAAAATTATTTTAACATCTTATTGCTTCGATTTATTTTTTTTCAAATGCAAAATTTATTTTTCATAATTTTTTTGTTACAAAAATTGAAACAGTTAATTTAATTCATTAAATTGTAATAAATAAATTAATTAGCGGACTTATCAATCTTTTAATATTGAAATTTCGAATCGAAATTGAATTTTTGGAATCAGAATTTCAAAAATCCTTTGATCCAGCGCAAGGGCTTTCAAAATCATCATACGATATATGGTTGCCGTTATCACTAAATGTTTGTTACTGTTTTCTCCTTTATTCTTTTGGAAAAATAAATAGATAAATATAAAGTAAATGCAAATTACAATGAGTAATAAATAATACACGGGTCTTCAACAGTCTCTTGGATGCATAAAATTTTGTCAGATGTATAATAACACAAATTAACTCGTGTTTGCCTTAGAATAATACAATATAGCTCAAACTATTCACTCAAGTCCAGAATTCTTCAATGAACTTTAAAAAAATTCAAAACACCTTATAATATCTTTTTGAAAAAAAAAAAAAACGCGCACTAAAGATTAAAATTATTCTGATTATTTTAATCTATCTGAAATAAGCATCAAGCAATGTATATTTATACTAACCCTGTCAATTGGTGTAAAGTGATAATTTTCTTCTACATATGGCTGATTTCTTACAATACGAGTTCTCTACAAGATTAACACTGAAATTATTATACACATTTTCATATAAAAAAAACTAGCACGATCTAGAAAACTAACGATCTAGAAACTATCTCACCAGTAAAAACTTTCAAGGTCCTTTATCTGACAACTTTTATGTTGAACTTATATTACATAATTACGCTTATACCATAGAAACGACATCATTTTGTCAAAACTACAATACCATCAAGTAAGATTTAACATCTCTTCACTGACCTCATTCCTGTAATACATAATACACTTGTTCAATTCACTTTCAGCAAACTTCAAAAGCATACTAAAGATATTTCTACCTTGAAAATACCAAGAAAGAGTGGTAGTATATACACATGTATGCATATAAAAACCAACCATTCCTCTCGACCGTTACTCGAGCGTGCAGTGTGGATTTGTGGTGAAGTTTAGGCAATCATTGTTGTTGGAAGTGCAAACCAGTTTCGGTGATAAAATAACACTTTCCTTCGATGCAACCTGAAGTACCCGAAGGACAAAAATTAGCCCTTCAGGATTCCAGACGAGCGAACAGATGCCACAGTGAACTATTTCCTTCTTATTAGTTCAAGTTGCTGTCACAATGGAAGGAGCAGACCTATTTCTTCAGCGGTGCGAGGATTCGAGTGGCTACTTTTGCTGCATCGGTGGTGAGAGTGATGGGGAAAAAGCCTCAGAGGGGGGAAAACGAGAGGGAAAAAAATTGAAATGTGTCGCCAGTTCTTATATATATATGTATGTTTAAGATGGCGTTAAAGTTTAACTGAAATGTTTGTTTATTTTTGTAAATAAGGTTTTCAACATTCTAATAAGTATGTTATGTCTATGGATAATTTTTATAAATTCCATTGATATGAAATATTTATTATATATATATAAGACTAATAATAATAATAATTATTATTATTATTTTAAAAATAACAGATAAATATAAAAGATAATATTGTAAACATTCATAAAAATAAGAATATATAAAATTATCAATCGATATGAAATATATATATATATATATATACTAAGGAAATATTGAGAATTCACAAACGAAACATCCAAAATTGCTAATTTCGAACAGTTCATGATAAAAATTTCTATTAAAATAAATTTTTTAACAGTAAGCGTATGCATATTAAAGTAAATTAAGTTGTTACTTAAGTAATATAGACATAATTATTAACATATATTAAAATAATATATTATTATAATTACTAACCAATATTAAGGTTATTTTTTGTGTAATTAAATTAGCATTGAAATAGTTATTTTTTTTATATTTAATCTAAGGAGAATACCCATACGAATGGTGACTGTTTAATTAACTAGTGTCATTTAATTAATTTGAAGGATTTTAGTTTATTCTTATGTGGATAAAATTTTATTCAAAAACCGCTGAATTTTCTTATTATTTAACACATTAAATTTACTTATAATTTCCCCCTTATTTTAGGGATGTAATTTCTTTCTTTCTTTTTTTTTTTTTTTTTTTTTAATAATGTATAAAAGTATGAAAGTGAAATAATAGGCCTTCAGGAAGACATCCAAATGGAACTGCCACGTTTCTGCCTGTAAATTCTTGGCAACTCAAATGTCGTTGTTGCATACTCTCCCACGTAGCGAAAATAACCTTCGAATTCATTTGTTTCCGAAATCATTAGCTGCAACTCTCGTCGCCAGTGGTATGAGAACTAGTCAACTCAGCCAGTGGTATGAGTCTAAAACTCATTGAAACACTTGAAAATTTTGGGACAAAAATGACAACTCTTAAACATTTTCTATTAAAAAAAGTGATTGAGTTAAAATATCGTTTTAATAATTTTTTTAATGATGAGTATATTTGAAAAGGAATGTAAATGTTGCATCCCAGATAAATTTTTGTTCGTAAAAAATGATTATCTTCGGGAAACGACAATGTGCAGAAACTGTTCCAATTAACCTTTTTTTTCTTGTCCCACTTGGTAGACAACAACATCTAGATCAAATCCAAGAACCCATGTGGTCTCATGGATGGAGGGAAGAGGAGGGAAGGGGAGGGGGCAGCTTCTGTTATGATGCAGCACCCAAAGTAACGTATGACGAATTAATAATTTTTCCGTAACTTTTTATGGAGTATAATACATTGACAATTCAATAAAATTCATTTTAATTAAATCAGATCTTTTATTTGTGATTTTAAACTATGGTAAAATTCAGTATATGTCTGTGTCACAAATTAGGTTCTGTTAATGTCACTTAATAATATTAATTAATTAGCAGCCATTCACCAACTGTAAATAATCTTTTTCACTTTTTATATATAAATAAAACACCATCATTTGCCTTAAATATGATCAGCATTTAAGGCAAAAATGCATTTTTTACAATGTTTTCAACTTTTTAAAATTGCCGAAATCCTCCTCATTAAATTTTTTACTTTTTGAAAAAATTATATACAAAAGGGCAATAAGATCTGATAGTAGTTCCAATCTTCTTCTTTTTTTTTTTTTCTCAATGGCGGCACAGTCCATGGTAGACCAAAGCTTTCTGATTACTAGCAGATTCTGAATCATAAGATGTAGTTTTTCTTACTGGGTTGAGTTGTCAGCGCTACGCTCTACAGTCATGTTAGACCGGGACTTAGGGCTTAAAGTAGATACCGAATCACCATAATCATCCATGACAACACCTGAACTCGAACTCGAAACTTATGGTACCACTCGCCGGTCATTCGGACATCATCGGATCTAATACCCAGCTAAAATTAACATGGTGCCCATCCACGTATAAATTAACATAGAATCCGAACTTTCTTCGAATCTCATCAAAAACATTCATTATACAGACAAGTTATGGATTACATTATACTGGTATATGCATGACCGATTATCTTAATTATATACCTTATTTGAATATTTAATCAAAATTGACTAATCACTCTTTGCTCTTTATTCCTCCATTTTTGTGATTGTCATACATCTTCTTACCAGCATAATTTCGATGATTCCCAGAACAAGCTTTTCTTTTCACTGTGCCTATGAAGAATCAAAATAAGACAACATTTTTACCAGCATAATTCATATTCTATGATTTTTTTTCTTAAAAGCATGCTTTTATCGGTGATTCAGATGTTTTTCGGCAAGTAATATTTGTTTAAGAGGTGTTTCTAAAACATCTAAATAGGTCACATACCAGGTGGTTCAGTTACACAAATGGAGCTATGAAGGTAGATCATGGAGTTAGAAATAAAAATTTAAAGAAAAAGTTCCATTACAAAGAGTCAATTCTTAATACACCATCAAATATTCTTTTTTTTTTTGTTCTAATGCAGCTGGCAAACACTTAGACAATTGCCTTTGATGTGTTAAGGCAAGCGATGCATAGACGTTACTCTCTTAGCCAGGAGGTACGTGCCCAGGAGGTGCGTGTAGCTTGAAGATAAGCTGCGGACGCGGAGTAACAATACCCCCAAAACGCTCTACGATCCTATTAGACCGGAACCTACAGTTTAAAGTGAATTACTACAAAAAAACCGTGGCACCACCGGAACTCTAACCCGAAACCTGTGGTACCGAGCGCCAGAGCGCTAGCCCCTCGGTCATCAGGCCCTTTCTCCATCAAATAAAAAGTTCTTTAAATTTTTATTTAATATTCTGATATAAGAAAAAAAAAAAAATATCACGGTTATGCGATTTTAAGACTCTTTTTGTTGGAGGGTTGGAATAAATTTCTAAAGATGGAATTATACCGATGCTAAAATCTTATTTCGTAGAACGCCAGTAAGTTGGAAGTCTGATTTTTTTATCGGTTCAGGTTTTCTATTGGCTGACTTTCTAGGACTTAAAATTTTATTATCAGGAGGAAACCCACCTTAATATGAAGAATTTATTTATTGTCCCAGTAAGAAGGAATACTAAATCTTCCTACCATTGTTAGAATCTTTAATGGATTGTTTTCAACAGATACTTAATAAAGTTCTTTAGAAACTTCTTAAATTATACTTCTTAACAATCAACAAAGTTCTTCAGATCATTTTCGTTACTGCAATACAATTTAAGCCTTCATACTTTATATATATTATTTGAAAATGGGATTAAAACGAAGAAAATTATCGGTAATTAATTGCTCATATCTAAAATAATTTTTATAAAAAAAAAAAAGCTTTCACAGTGATAATAAAAAAGCGTGTTGAAGAATCAGTAAGTTCTGGCAACTGTAAAAGAAATATGATATAAAATAACGTAGTTGCTAAAAAGCAATTTTAGATGCCGTAGTGTAATTCAAACCGTAATAGTAATATTTTCATCGGAAATTAGGGGTATAAAAACTCTTATAATCAAGGAATCAATTACAATTTTTTTTCTTTATTGTGAAACTTCTTTCACAATAAAAAGATAATTATAGAAATCCATCTTTAAAGACTTTACTATGCTTATTAAAGAAGCAATTAAACTTCTACTTGAATATGATAAAAAATATACTAAACCATTTCTGTTACGCCAATACATTTTTTTTTTTTAAAGTCTTTTCTAAATTTTTCCTGTTAAGAATTTAAAAAAAAAAAAGCTATCGTCAGCAAAACATGGAGAATGTAAGATGATTTGAACCTTATCATCAAAGACACTGCAAATTAAAATAATTTATTAATTTATTGTTACTATAAATCTCTGACAATCTTTTATATACTGACAATACCAAAAGCTACAATAACACCGTTGGAATCCGACCTACAAATAAACACTTCTGCACTGAAACTACAGTCCCCTATAAAACCCCGCGAGCCAAGAGGCCATCGAAACGTCGAAACGACGGGGAGGGGCGGGAATCGGAAAGAGAAAAGAGAGAGAGACACACAGTTCGAAAACGGGGTGGGACGGTAGTAGGGGGCAGAGAAGAAATCGAAATCCAACTCGCATCCCATCCCAACACAACTTTTCTCTCTGTCCCAGGTAACCTCCGCCCCTCGGCCAATCAGAGAGCTCCGTTCGGCCTCTCGATTCGTTCTTCTGCGCCGACATCTGTTCCACCAATGCTTTGTGGAGAAGTTCTTTTTCGCCCCCCTGCACCGGGCCCCCTACCCCCTCCGTCCTGTTCGCTCTCTGTCCGTTCTGGCGCTAAAAACTGGAGCTGAATGTCAAATTTCTTGACTTTTTTTGGCGCAGTTTTCGTTTTCGGCGCAATGCGGTGGCTTCTCTGTGGAGGAATTTTTTTTTTTGTTGTTGATGTTGTTGTTTTTGTCCTTTTTTTTTTTTCAACCTTGTTTTTTTTTTGGTTGCCGTTAGTTTTGCTCTCTTTTTTTCTCTCTCCAGTGTTTTGAAATGATGATACAGCGTGGGTGTTAAGAAAATGCTTATTCGACTGATGGTTTTGTTTACGTGTATTTTTTTTATGTGTGTGCGTGTGTTGTTGAAGGGAATTAGAACTTTAATGAATGTTGTGTGTTTTTTTCTCTCTCTCTCTCTCAGCAAGTCGTATTTGTATGTAATTGAGTTTAATTGTCTGTCTTTGTTGAAAATAGATATAATTAAAATCTCCAAGGAAATCAAATAGCGATAGTTTTTAAAACTGTTCACTTTTAATCGTCATGCATTTATAAAATATTTTTACGTGAATCGCTCTTTTTTTTTTTTAACGATTAAATATTTTTTATTTTGTGTATTTTATTTAAGTTTATAGCAAAAAAATCTTGTGAATTCTTTTACTATAAAAGTTCACACAACTTAATGAACATAGTAAAAGATCCATTTCGATTTCTTATACATTTTTTAAAAAGACTGACAAAATTTCATAATAATGTTCTTAATAACTTCCACTATCTTAGAGCTCAGATATAGGCAATAATAAAAACTGGATTTATTATTTTTCACCATGATCGATTTTTCTGCAAAATTTGTTGACAATAATGAATAATAGGCCTGAATGACGGAGTGGCTAACGCTCTGGCGCTCGGTATGACAGGTTTCGGGTTCGAGTCCTAGCGGTGCCATGAATGTTTGTATAGGGTTCGGAATCCACTTTAAACCATAGATCCCGGTCTAATATGATCATAGAGCGTTGTGGGGGTAGTGTTACTCCGCGTCCGTAGCTTATATTTAAGCTACACACGCACCTCCTGGGCTAAGTGAGTAACGTCGGTGCAGCGCTTGCCTTAAGGCATCAAAAACAACTGTCTAAGTGTTTGCCTACTACATTAGAACAAACAATAATGAATAATAACCACGTTAATTGGTTAACGTTGCTTCTTAGAATGGTGGGTGGATGGATGGAAGAATGAATGTCTGAGTCCTACAGACAGCTCTACTTGTGCGCGTTGTATTACAGTAAACTTGGAAATATTCGACCCATTATTCTAACTCTTCAGACAATGGTCCCAAATCATAAACTATGGTACATAACTAGTTTGGACACTGGTTATCCTCACCTTCTAGAAGGCTAACAGTCGCTCACTATTACTAGGCTTCTTACAGAACATTAGACATTGCTCACGACCATTCGGCCCTTTCTAAAATGCTTTCCATTGTTCTATACCACTAGGCTCTTTCTAGAACGCTAACCATTACTCACTACCACTGGACTCCTGCAAGAAAGGTTACCATTGTTCACACTGCAATGTCCCTTCCAGCCGTCGCCCACTTGCGCTAGATTATTAGAAGGGCGAATAAAGTAATATAAAAAATAGCCTTAATAATAAACAGAACTTCTATAAGATGCTTAATAATATCGCTGCTTTCTTCTATAATACAGAACTACAATGTATTCAATTCCATTCACACCAAGAATTAGAAATTCAAGATTAATATGGTAAATTAATCAGAAATTGTTAGTTCAACAATATGCATACAGTTTAAATTTCATCCATTATACATGAATCTGAATTTAGTTATCTTTTTGACGCAAAATTAAATATTCTGTTAGTAAACCTGTTGTTGTATCTAATCCTCGGCGTCCTGCAGTGTGGGACGGACATCCCATGAGTAGTTTACTTATGGATGGAGGAAAGTGTGGGATCTCCTATTGTGAAGGAGTATCCGTAGATAGAAGTCTGAGTTGGCTCGCTGAAGGAGGAAGGCAGTGCCTTCCGGGAGGACATTTTTGGGGGAACTAAAATCTGCGTAGGGAAGAAAACCCGAAAATTTCCACCAGGTAGTCCGACTAACGAAGCAAGATGCTGAACATCTCAGACGCCATCGAGACTCCTCGTTTTTAAAACCAGTGGTTTTAAAAACGAGGAGGCTGCCGAGGTGGCTGTTGTTAGACACTACCAGCCGATTGAACCTCAGTCCTAATGTCAAACCCATTCGTAAACCTAGTCGAAGAACTTGAATTTCGATTTAGTCTTGATTGAATATTTCATTATTTATGTGAGTGCAAACATTTTTCTTTAAGATTTCCACCGATATTAAAACGTTAATTGAAGTATGTTAGCCAGTCGGAAGCATGAATGGGCAGACATTCAGGTTTGCTATTCACTGGCGTTTTACGACATGAGATTTAAATTCAAGCTGGGTTTCCACCGGATATTAACAGCTCCAGACTTATAGCACTAGCAAAACTGAACATCATACTGGCACTTGACGTTCGAAACGTCGCCTTCAATTTGAATTTCATTCTTGACTTAAGATTTTTACGGAACGCAACAGACGACCCCTTTTAACCAATAAGAAACTTGGATTTCTACAATGGTTGTAGGAAAATGTAGCTTTTGATGTGAACCACTTAGGCAAAGAAACTATTTCATTCAGTTGTCAGGTTAGATCAGATTTCTGATTGGCTCTCGTTTCGAAAGAAGGTAAGAGGTACCAGTTTAACACTCATTACCATTATATTAAGAAATAGATTTCTGCCGTGCTTTAACAATACGTTTAAGTCACTTGTATTTATTACATTTGTTTTTTAATTTTTTAAAATAATTTAACTAATGGCGCCAGCAACTTGGTAAGCGTGTCGCCATCTGGTGGCGAGGAATGGCAATAAAAACAAGGTCTGTCTGTCTATCTGTTTATCTATTTCTCTCTTATGTATATATATCTCTATCTCCATATATATATATATATATATATATAAATTGCGAAAGAAGCACATGTAATTCAACTGAAATCATTAAACCAAATCATTAATAAAAAGACTCAATTTAACTAAAACAGGACGAAAAGAACTATTTTTGCAGAGAAGCTAATCATTTCTAAAACTTCAGCTTTTATTTATATTGATAAAAACCAAATATGAGAAGTTAATTTTGCTTATTTAAAGAATTCACTAATTGAAATCTTAGAAATACTTTATAAGATAAAAGAGTAATAAGGCAGGAATATAATTATAATAAAAGAGTTTAAATGACGAAAACTTATTCAAGAATTACTTCTTTAGTTTCTGCCTGTTTTTTTTTTTGTCTTTCTGCTGGCGAGAGATGTTTTCATAAATTTTCGCAATTCATCCCTTTTAATTACTCAATTTATTGTATAAGGAGAATAAAGAAAAAAGTCGTATTTCATTTAAAATTTGTTTCCTAAGAAGCCTTACCAACAACTGTGAATGCCAGCATTGGTATTTTTTTTTTTGTTTGAAAGAATGTGAGAAGCAATGTTGTTCAATTAGAAATGAAATTAGATCATAATGAAACTTAGAAATGAAATTAGATCATAATGAAACGTTCGGAAAAAGTATTGAATATCTCTCTAGATTCTTTTTTATTAGTTTAATATTTTTCTATACTTCTTTTAGTTGAATAATTTCGTGTCAAAAATAATGTGACACAAAAAAAATTTCGAAGAAATCTATAAATTTATTTACAATTTCTCCCTCTTATTAATTAGCATAGTGAATAAAAAATTCTAATTAAATGCTTACATTAATAACATTAAAGTTAAAAATTTATATGTTGTTATTTTGGAATATTAGAATGGATAGAATGTGTAAGGTTAACATTTATGTTTTATGTCACGCGACATTAAAAATCAAATGTTTACTTAAACTTTACTCTAGATATGTGGCAACAGTAGAGTATTCGAAAGATATCACTGTTTACAAACCATAAGTCAAGTCAATTTAAGGCGCCTAGTCAAGTCAAGTAAAGTTATAAGTTGGTTCATCATCTCTTTGCGCTGTCGAAAATGAATGATGCTTATTTCAACTCAAATAACTAATATAATATTATTTCTTAAGCATTATACTAATATTTACTAACTAATATTACTAATATTTTATTAAGCAAACTTAACTTTTAAATGGAGCAGCCAGCAATCTACTTTTGAGTAGACAAAAATTTATTTTTAGGGAAGTTTAAAAGTATTACGTTTTGCCAAACCGAAAGAACAGCATTATTTTGATAAAGGCTTTTGATGACCTTGGACTACAAAAAGCTTCTTCTGAGTTTATGAATAATTGAGAAAATGTTTTATCATTTGTCTATACCTCACCCAGGTAATCTTTATTCTGATAAATATTAATTTTATTCGTAATATTTTTTAAAAGCAGCATTCCATAGTAATTCGTTACATATTTCTTACTCGCTCTGCTTCTCGACAAAAGGGCTCCTTTAAAGAGGAGGACTCCTCCTCCAACCCAAAATTAGCTGACGAACTAAAACTAACTAATGCTATTTCTCAAAAGCAAAAAATTTACAAATATAAGGAAAAATTTATAGTGACTAAAACGCATGGAAAAATTGCTCTCGCCTGAAGATTTAAAGGAAGCATCACAATGCAAGAGTTCTTAGTACTCCAAAGTGAACGAGAATTGAAGCACAGCAAAGCATTTGTTGATTATATTTTTGCAAAAGATGATTTTTTTTTTGGAAAATCTCCTTTTACTATTTCAAATCCTGACCACATTTCAATGATTATTGGTGACATTATTAAAAAAAAAGAAATACAGAAAAAAAAAAATGACAAATCGTCTTAGATATTCAGAATTCTATTGCTGTTGAGGAATTATTTGGGTGTAGTATTTCCAACTGCGAAATAATATTACAAGCAACATCAATCTCCAAAATCTCAAATAATATCTCATAACACTCATGATGATCAGCGTCTCAAATATAATCCCAACTAATGCTATAGATTAATGCAACATACGAGATATTAACTGTTGACGACGTGGGCACAAAAGCCATGTCTCTTTTATGAGCAGTTTACCATTTTTCAACGAGGTTCACCTACCGCTCAACTAAGAAACACATCACCGCAATTTTAAGAATATAACAGCCAAAGGAATACGTTGTTTTCACCTTCATCTAATTCTTATAATGACACACTACGCGATGCCACCACTTCGAACTCTTCAAATTCATGCCGCAACTCAAGAACTGCAAGATCTGTGGCTAAAAGTGCAGTTATTCTGCAAATTGTATTAGAATTCAATCACAATCCAGCATTTTCTTACTATTAATAAAGATATCGACATACTAGACCTCGGTGATCCGTGTGCAGAAATCACTGTTATTCAACAATCTCGAGTTCCAAATGAGGTTTCTCTTGTAGTCTAACTGAGAGTCCCCAGTTGTCGCCATGAAATAAAGCTCACGGTTGAATTTTATGTTGGTATGCCCAAAGTTTGAAACTGTTCCAGGTTTACATTTCCGCTCATTTTAGGATTTGATTAGAAACAAACAATCCTAGCTAGTTCTTAGAAAATTTGAAGTTATGTTTTATCCAGATGTTAATGTTGGACTATGCCCATATGTGGAATTAAAAATCAAATTGTAACATAACAGATCTATTAGATGGAATTATATTGTCTTTCGGAGCTTATTCGCCAGTTTTTAAGCAATCAAATTCAAAAAGGGTTAAAGCAAGGAATTTGTCGCTTTTCCAATTCTCCTCAAGCCTATCTTGCATTGATAGTCGATCAGTCCTTCCATAAAGCACCCCGGGACGAATTGTGGAGAATTTTTTCCGCTCTATCAATTCCATCACAGTGATTGATCCACACCCAATCGATCACACGGATGATGTCATTAAACGCACCACTGACAGGCGCTGAAATTCTAAAACGTATGAAAAATCTGAATTTCACACCATTACCACAAGAGAAACTAAGATAACTAAACTAATCCATAATACTGGATTTGTCACACTGGAATGGACATTATGAATTTCTTTGAATGTCAAATGATTCGTCTACAATGACAAAAGTGATCAAGAGTGATCGTAATCACAAAAGTGATTACGATCACTTAGCATTGCGCAATGTAAACGCATACATTGACAATATTTCCACTTCAAATATCATCTAAGAGTGCTTTACAGAATCCTAGAAGTTACTTGTAATGATGGTTTCAAGTTGACACTAGAAAAACCACAATTTGCAGTACTAAAAATCCTTCTACTTGGCCTAATTATTTCTAAAGATAACCAACGTCCCGATCCTGAACATGCAGCATCAATTGAATGCTACTCTGTTCTCAAATCAATTCAAGAATTCTTAGTTTCCTTGGATTTTCCAATCAATTCAGAGAAGAACATTTGTAATTATGCAGTTATTGCTAAAGCTCTTACAAGCTTCCGGAAAGGATTGAATAAAAAGGTCAGCTAAGCTACAATTATTTTAACATTTTTTAATTATTTTAAAAATACATTCAAGAACTTTAAAATTGCAATTATTAAAGTTCTCATTCTTAAAACAAGGACTGCCTGTAACTGATGCATTTTTTATAGATTGGGTGCTGTTTTATCTAAAGATTAGAATGGAAACCTTCGTGTTATTGAATATGTATACACTTTGAAAGATGCTGCAACACAACCTGCAATGCTGGAATATACTGTTGTAGACTGCTGACTTAGTGGGAAAATTTGCCTATTGCTTCTTGGTAGCAAGTTTCAACTCATTACAGATACTATACAACCGCATATGATGTCGCAAAATAAACAATTAATTTCAAATTTAATCGATATTTGGTAGATATAGCCTTATTCGACTTTGTAATCTACAACGATTTGCTAAACAAAATATCATCATTTATCATCTTTCACGTTCTCTAACGCCATCTGTTTGTTAAATAGTTATTGCAAACTACGAATCAAAAATTTATACGCACCAGATGAATGATGAAATTTTTTCAGCATATTTTTTGCTTACCTAAAGAAGAAATCTTAATAAAAATACAATGACCATCATATGCAATTACAATATCGATAGCAATACCCTTGTACTAATAAATAATAATATATCGAATTCAATAGCAGTGATTCCAAGGTAATGCAAAACAAATTTTAAATGTTTGTCAGTATGATGTCGGACATATATGCCAGAAAAACTTTTCAATTTACAGCGACTTTATTGGTGGCCCAATATGAAAAGGAATGTAAAGCATATGTTGAAAGCTATCACAAATGTCAAATTGTCAACTGTTGAACTGCTATTGCCTACTACTTACAGCCGTAACTACCGATTCCAATTTTAACAACAAACTAAAAATTATATTCGCTAATCACAATATTTGCCCGCCACAAATCAAACTTGGTATAACATACTCATACATGGTTGACCAGATTGAACACGCCACACATTATGTTATTACAACTCGTTCTCGTCTCTTGCCACTTGTATAGTGACTAATTCCTGTGTCACAATATCATACTTCGATACAGAGGGCCAAGTATGTATTTATTAGATAGAGAAACTGCATTTACAGCACGTTACATTCAGCAGCTTATGCAAAAATATGGAATCACACAATCAACGACACCACA
The DNA here is from genome assembly GCA_021605095.1 of Caerostris extrusa. NCBI lineage: Eukaryota > Metazoa > Arthropoda > Arachnida > Araneae > Araneidae > Caerostris > Caerostris extrusa. Next base: position 135,442 of record BPLR01005391.1, on the reverse strand, counting down.
TTATTTGCTGCAAGTTAATAGCAGTATTGAGCAAGTTCATAGCATCATTGCGTCAACTTAAAAGATGATTGACAAAATTAAATAAAAAGAAGGGGGACTTTTATTATCCAATATCTTACTGCGAATTAAACTTACAGAGGCATAATTGCACTAGGAAATACTTTATTTTATTTGTTTAGTGAATAAGAGCCACGATTTTACTACGAATTTCACATTGGCCGTTTTATAGATGACATGACACGCGAAGATCAACTTGACCTTCTAACTATGACCAGAACCGATTCCACAAATTATGTGTACCAAACACATCTGCCGAATAAACGCAAAGTTGACCTATGTCAATAGAACTCATTTGTTCAAGGGATTTCTAAGGAGATCTAACATTTATATGAATCGATGAAACAATGAGATCACAAACTTTCACCAAAATTTAAGGGGACCATTTGTGTAACTGTTCGTATGGTCAGGGCCGTGTGCTATGAGATCAAATTTATGACACCGAAGTACAAGTTTTTTGAAAGTTGTCCATGTGCAACATTTTCATTCTTACTTCAAGCGAGATAGTTCAATTAATAAAGAAGAGACAGTTAGGAGGAAGATATTCTAACAGCTACAGAAATCCGGGATCAGCAAATGATCCCCAGACTATTTATGAAGACATTGAACTAGCATCGAACCGATATTTCTTGAATCGCAACCGTTACTCATACAAAAGATTTGGAAATGACAAGTTTGAAATTTATGTAGTTGTCAAAATTTTAAATTGAGGGCTCGAATGTAAGGTTATGGTTTTATGTCACGTGACATTAAAACGAAATTTCTTAAGCTTTACTCTAGATCTGTGGCAGCAGTAGAGTATTAGATTGATATCATTGTTTACAAAACATAGTTGATTGGACATCGCTTTGCGCTACAGAAAATAAATCATATTTGTTTCTATCGATTTCACCTCTCAATTATAATATTTCAATAATTGAACTAACTTTCATAAGAGTTACCCAAATTCAGATTCGCTTCACAAGTTTAGATATTGTTGTACCCAAGTTTGGAGAGCAACCCCTCACCATTGACGATGTGGGGATATCTATTGAATCCTCATCTTTTACTTCCACCTCTTCGAATCCAACAGAAGAACATTCCAGATTATAGATTTATTTGAACTCCAGCATAGACACACAGCGTTTTGGTATTCCTATTGTAAGGGTATTAGTAAAATATCGATGAAAGTTCAAAATTGAGAGGAAATGTATTTGATCTATTATCATAAATTTTAATTTTGATATTCCTAACATTAAACGTAAGTATTAAAAATATATTACTTTTGTATACATAATTGTTATTCATAATACCATGGCTTTTGAACTTACATAGAAGAATTTTAATATTTTTAACATATTTCAAATTTTTTTAAAGTTTAAAACTTTGCCCTCATACAAACAAACAATTAATATTTTAGAATATTATTGAGATTTTTAAAGCATTAAGCAAATTAACCACCCATATAAGAATAAATATTATCAATAAAAACAATTAGTCATAAAAATGCTAAAAAACAAGTCCTTTTAAATCAATTCGAATCATTGCGTTATTGAATTGTTTATAATTTTTTTTTGTATTAAATCTTATTTTGCTAATAAATAATTTAAACGAAAACAATAAAAAAACCCTTTAACCCAAATTGTTTATCAAATAACGCAGAGATAAATAAGAATTTATTTTAAAAATTTGAACAGAAGGCAAAACGGAAACTGAGGGATCTTTACTTTATGTTTTTCACTATTAAAACCGTAGTGCGCCATCTATATTTAAAAACGGAAACTACATTTACTCTGAATTATTTTCAGACGTGATTTCGCGAGTTAGTTGATTTTGCTATAAATCTTCCAAATTTATTATATTTTCACTGATATTTAATATTAGGCCTTTCCTTTATGTCTTTTATAAAACATTTAAAATCTTTATATTTTTAAACATCAGAGTTAAAGAAAATATTATATTAATATCCAGTTTTATAAAAATTAAATTTTTTTTTATATTAACCGTTTTTAAAATACTCATTTTAAAGTAAAAAATGGAAATCTAAGTTTATTAAAATCATAATTTATAAAATTTGTAATTCGGCAATATTTCTTTTAATACTAATTTTTAAACGAGTATTAAATTTTGATTATATTCATTTAGAGATTTAAGTAAATATTTCTCTTCTGTAAAAAAGAATTTAAAACATTAAACTTTTAATTAAAAATTATTCTAATGGCAATATACTCCATAAAAAGGGCAAAATCGATAAGAGGAATAATTTAAATATAAATTATTCAAAATTCTATTAAATTTTAATTTGATAAATAACATCAAAATATTTAAAAAATATTGAATAAATTGATTGAAATCAAATATTTATTTTTTCATTATAACAGATTATGTGTAAAAATGAATTTAAAATTACAAATATAATAATAATTTCATGTTAGTCAAACTATTATAGGGATTGTAATTTTTCTCGTAGCTATAAATATGGGTAATATTTACTTATATATATGGATACTTATATATTGGAAAAAATGAAAATTACGAATTAATTATTAATTAATTAATTACGAATAAATTATTATTAATTAATTAAATTACGAAAAATTAAAATGAAAAAAAAAATTACTTATATATTGGAAAAAATGTAGGAAAAAATATAATTTAACTATATAAATATTAAACAATTTTATTGTTAAAAGTTTATTATCAAATTAAGTATTATTATGATTTACGTTATGTTCAAAGTTATTTAATACGAAAATGTAGATTAATATCTATACATTTTTATTATTTATTAAATTTTGTTACAAAAATTAAATCTAATTTTAAATATTCTTAATATTTATATATTTATTAATTTTTTTCTCCTAGTTGCTACTTTACCTCTGCGTTTGGTGCTACATTGTTGCTAAATGCCCACGTTACCACTGAAAATATTATCATAAATATTTTATTTTGAAAAATTTCTCAATAATTCGTTATTTACAAAGTCGTAACATACTGATAAGGCTCGTTTCTAATATACAATAAGGCTCTAGTTTAGGTTGGGGGCATTCATTACAGTCGCAATTTTTATCGAATGTTGAATCGAAAGATTCGATAGCGATTGTGACTGGGTGTATGAGTATCTATCATTGATAGTTACCCTGCTTAGTGAGAGTTTCTGGATTTGCTTCAATATGACATGCAAATGCAAGGCAGCTACTGCTGAAAACCTCTCGAAAGGCATCGTTTCTCCTTCCCTCTGGTGAATTGTGCCTTTAAATATATGAATTGAACACAAGGTTCCCTGTATATGTAAATAGGAATAAAAGACTTGTGGATATTTCAATTTATGGGTGACTAGTAACTGAATAATATTTATCAAAAAATCAAAAATCACTAAATGACCCCCTTCTTTTTAACATCATCGATGTGATTTTCTGTAAAGTATACCACGTGGGGATGATTTTCCTTAAAGTATATCATGATGAGTAAAATGACAACGTTTTATAGTCCTCAAGACAGTTTTTAGAGGTAACTGCCGAGTATTTGTATGTTGTATCTATAAATAGATAGGTATTATTTAATGCCAAAACGATTTAACACCATATTATATATACATGATGTTAAATCGTTTTCTAATTCATGGTGTTAATTCGTTAATCGTAGTATGTTTTAGGCATGCTTAGTCTTATGCTTATGTCCAATAGTTTTTCAATATGTATATTGCGATTTTTCAGAATATATTTCACGTTTTTCATGAAAGTATACCACACACAATCCCTGAGAACGTGTAGGGAAAAACTGACCCTTTGCGTTTTTGATGAATAACTAGGCATTATTTAATGGCACAATGATTTAACATCATGGATTTGGTTTTACGCAAATTATACCATGAACGGTATACTTTAAATACCATGTGGGATTAATGGTATAAAGATTTAACATGATTTGGTTTCCCGCGAAGCATACCACAAATAATCCCTAAATGGGTAGAAGGAGAATGAGGCATAGTTTTCCAAGAGAATTATTAGGTGCAGTCATTTGCGTTTTATTTGGATAGTATTTTTTATTGTCTTAAGAGTCATTGAAAGAAACTTATCGACCAATAAGAAGATTTGGTAAAATTAGGCCAAATTCTTTTCAAGAAATATGTCACAAAAATACACAAGAATTGAATGAGCACCAAATATCATCGTTTAAAAACAGTTTCCAACTGTATGGCATAAGAAAAGTGTCTACAATAATTTGAATATATTGTTAATCGAAAAAAAAAAACATGAAATATGTAGAAGAGGTTTATTGGAAGAAAAAAAATTTGGATAACCTCTTCCAAGCAGTCTGACTGTTAATAGGAGATAATAATAGACTTTGACATAATCGATACAGCATAAATGTGTTTTTCATGCAATGAATACATTGCAAGCCATCTGCGAGAATTAATAAATTATATCTATATAGAATAAATAAGTTTATTTTCAACAAATACTGAATTTCATGCATCTGTATGTGAGTTCATAATTCATTTAAAAAAAAAAAAAAAAAAAAACACGTGTATCTGGGAACTGAAAAAATCGAACTGAATGAAAATAATAAAAAATTTAGACACATGCTGATTATAAAACACTGAATTGCTAGCTTATTTCATGTTTCAAACAACCTTGATTGAACATAATATATGAATAATGTAAACTTTTAAACATCCGTATAGATAATTTGATAGCACTGATTATTAATTTATTAATCGTAAATCTTTCATATATTTAAAAATAGAAGAAGCACTTCTTTATTTTTCTTTTTAGCCATATTTATCATAAAAAAATTTGCTTAAATGAAGCTAATTAAATCAATGTTATATAGAAAGATGTTAGAGTCATATGTTGTTCATGTTATTAATTTAAACCACTTGAATTGGGTTGCATATGCTAGTCGTATGAATGACAGCTGCACAGTGACATAATTTTTTTTTAACTAAACCAGTTGCCACTATAATAAGGGGAAGGCCAGACATAGTTTGAAGATGCCGTTGAGGAGGATTGTTTAACCAAAAGAAAAATAATTAATGAATTTGGCCAAAGGTATAAATGTCTAGTAGCATCTGATTTGGTAGGCCTTGGTCCATCTAGGGTTGTCGTGATATGAATAATGATGAACGATGACACTAATAAACTAAACTAAAGAGACTAGCTAAATTTTCTAAACTAAAGTATCATTTGACTAATTAATTAATTATTAATTAATCATAATTATTTAATAAGCAACTGCATTTGATGTTAAAAACACAACTAGCATATCTAATAACCCTCATTATTTTTGTATTCATTGCTGAATATCCTGCAAAAACAGGTCGTGTATAACGCTATCCAATAATTCTACAACACACTACCGAATATCAACGATCATCTCTTCAAAATTGGTGCTGGTCATTATTGGAGCTGTTTTCTGTTCCAGTCGCTGAATTTTTTCACATTGTATCTGTAAACTGAATTAAACAGACTAGCTAAATTCTCTGTAAAGTATCATTTTGCTAATTACTTAATTATTAATTAATCATAATTATTTAATAAGCAACTACATTTCATGTTAAAAAACTAGCATATCTAATCATCCTCGTTATTTTTATATTCATTGCTGAGCATCCTGCAAAAAACCGATCGTGTATAACGCTGTCCAATAATTCTTCAACATACTGCCGAATATCAACGATAATACTCTTAAAAATTGGTGCTGGTCATTATTGGAGCTGTTTTCTGTCCAAGGCGCTGCATTTTCACATTGTATCTATAAACTGAATTAAACAAACCAGCTAAATTCTCTCTAAAGTGTCGTTTGACCAATTAATTAATTATTAATTAATCATGATTATTTAATAAGTAACTACATTTGATGTTAGAAAACTAGCATATCTAATAATCCTGATTATTTTTATTCATCGTTGAATATCCTGCAAAAAAACGATCGTGTATATAGCGCTATCCAATAATTCTTCAACATGCTACCGAATATCAACGATCATACTCTTAAAAAGCTTCACAATCCGGTACATTTCTTAACGAAAATCGACAAAAGAGATTTAAATCTGACACCCCATCATACTTCGAAAAGAAAGCAATCTCATTCTAAAAGAAGAAGAAGAAAAAAAAAAAACTCTCCAGATTCCAATCCTTTTGAGAATCTTAGGCGGGCTTTAGAAATGTCGAAGACTTTGCTGGATGATTTTAAGAATGGGGGAGTGTTGAACGAACAGAAGTAAGAGTGGAACATTTTCGCGGGGGAGTGAAAAGGGATGATCCGGGGGAGGGATGGAAGGAAGAAAAAGAAGGGGTTATTATTCGCGGTTTATTGCACATCCCAGAACCGTTTGGCTCAATCGTAATTCAAGAGAAAGGGGATCGGGCCTATTTGCATACATATATCTGGTTTTTGCATTCCCTCCATGTTAGAGAGATGAAAGGATGTGCGATCACGCAGGACGCATTTTGATATGTCATTATTGGTGCTGTTTTCTGCTCCAGTCGCTGAATTTTTCACATTGTCTCTTTTCCCGAATGGGGGAAAGTCACCCTTCTTAAAAGAGAAGTATGGTGATTTGAAAGAGACGCTGATACCTGTGATTTAGGAATAGAGACATTTGTGGCTGGTATGGAAATCAGTCTCTAAACGGAAAGGATGTTGAATCTTCTTTTGGGTAGCTGTGCAATTAAGTTTGATTTTTGGGAACTTACTTTATCCTAATTACACTTAAATTGAATTGTCTTTTTTATGAAATAATTATTTTTTTAAAAGATAATACATATTTGAGAGAGCAATTATGGTGCTCTATTCAATAGTATCAAAGATCGTGTTTCAGATTGAACAATCCACTGTCCAGTTTTTATTGTCATGCTTTTAAGAGGTTTACCTTGCAGAAAATTTTGATTATTTACTTAATTTTTGTAACATGGAATGAGTTTTGATAACTAAATATTGCTTTAATTGAACTGCTTTGTCCAGTACTTCTAGATATTCAATATGAAGTGATAAAATTGTAAACGAGGTATGGTACAAAAATTTTACTGTATGGTATGGTACAGTCTGGTATCACATATATTATATTCGAAGAATAAAACTGAATAGTCCTCCCATTGAAATGAAAAAGGATTACAGTTCTAAAGATTCATTTTAGACTCTTAAGATTATAAATTGCAAATCATATCCTACTGGCTTGTAAACTATTCATATTCATCAATATCGAAATGATTTTACTGTCCTGAAAAGGGCTTTATACTTGTAAGTTTTCAGATAAGACGATAATTATTAGGCCACGTCATGTACACTAACCAAACAAATATGTAAACTAGCCAAATCGAATAACCATCGAAATGATTTTACTACCATGAATAAATCTGATACTTTTTCCCATTTTTTAAGCGTGAGTCTATAAATACTAGCTATATTAGGACGATATTGATAATATTACGTCCATATCAAAATCAATGGATTACAATCAAATTCGTTGGGGAAAATCAAGCCAATCAAGGTTAAACTTTCTTATTGCCACATCAGTTTAGCAAAAGAACATACAGGGTTACATACAAGCACATACATATAAAAGCATTACTCTCATCCCAACTCCTTCAATGAAAGGACTTTCTGGCCAATTATTTACTGTACCAATCTCTGTTCGGCACCTTTGGTCGAGATTCGAATCGAGCGTATCCAGTTTTGAAATCTTTGTTGCTGTCCAACAAGCAGATCCATCTCACACTAACAACATTTATATATAAAACAGATCTACTGATCAACTATTTAATTCATTTCTCTACTATGAATATGTTTGATACATTTCTGTACGGTACCCCAGGCTCCAGATTGAATCCTAGCGGAGGCATGGACGTTCGTTAGTGGTTCGAAATCCACTTTAAACTGTAGGTCCCGGTCTACTAATACAGACTCTATTCATTGACTGATTATTCTGAATTTGACTCTAATTCATTGATTTTCAATGCACTTAGTGTGCACAAGATGACCGTAGAGCTACAAAACAAATATGGATGCATTTCTGCACTGTATACCTTTTTATCGTACCATACTGGCATATAAATTGATCACAAGCACACACTAGCATATAAATTGATCCTTAAGCTCAAACCGATAATTCTCTATTTTTTGCCATTAAACACTACCCTGCTCCTTCTTTTAAATGCACCACAAAAAAAATCTTTAAAAAATAAATTGCCTCAATCGAAATAATTTCCGCTAACCACAATAAAAAAACTACCAGGCCATCCTATCGATTCCGAGACAGCCCCAATCGCAACATTCTGCGGGGAGACTGACCAGCGGCCGGTCATAAAGCATCTTCTTGTAATAGAAGGAGGGCATTGTTTTACTGCCTCGATAAACCCCGTCAACGCGGCAAGAAATAGATCATAATTTAGCCTAATGCCGGCCTCCTAGGATGGAAGGACAAAAATTGATTGCTGGGGCTTTTTCCGGTGAACCCTTTAAGACGGAACAGCCCTAATTCCACCAAAATTGAAGACTTATCCTGGACAGAAGGAAGGTCGGAAGGGTCGTATCCTAATGCTCGACCCCCACCGGGGATTTGGGAAAAAGTCGTTTGCTTCTTTACTATGCGTGTTGCTTGCGTAGATGTAATTTTTTGGAAGGATTCTTTTTGGTTTATTGTCTGGCTTCCTTTCTGTAGATTGATGTAAAGGTCGGAATGGATGGTAGTTGAATAAGTGTTGTTTAGTAGGATTTATGGTGGGATTTGTTTTATGTTTGACAGTAAATCGTCCGAAATCAGCAAATTTTTGTGTTTAAATAAGCAAAAAGGATTACACTAGTGATAAGAATTCTGAATTCTTAAATGTGTAAGAAAAGTATTTGGTTATTATTTTAATTAGTTGAGCAAGGCACTGATCTAAAATTCACAAAAATAGATTAATGACAAAAAAAAAAAAAAAAAAAAAAAAAAAAAAAAAAACAAAAATGGATAATCGACAAGAAAGACAGATTTGTTTTTGCTTTTGTCTGATTTGTGGCAACTAATAAAATATTAACTTTCTAATAATTAAGACAGAAATGTTATCGGTATAGACATTTATTTGTGATATTATTTCAACTATTTTCAAGAAATTTCTGTTAAAAGAATGTATTAATTACCTGCTTAGGAACTGAGTGCTAGTATGAGTGAGCATGGTGTCGTGACATGAGGTTCACGAAGTTAACAAAATGAACAAATGGCATATTTGAACAGCAGGAAGTTGTAAATTTTAAAAATAGATGTTAATTTGTGACCTGACATTAATTATTTCCAAAAAATAATTTTTAAATATCATAATAATTAAAACACATAAGATGAGCTATTAATGGCGGTTTTATATAACATATGAATGTTGTTTGCTCATGCACATGACTAATAAGGCTTTCAATTGTTGTAATAAAATTTGAATCATAATCTTACTCATAATTTGTCACAGTAAACACGCTATTATGACAGAAATATTGTTTGCTTCATGCAAAGTGAACAGCATGTTAGTAATCAGAATAAACATTACATATATTAGAATCTTGTTAAGATCTAAATATAAGCAGTTACTTTGATAATTGTCTTATATCCTATCACAAATATTCTTAAATTGAATAAATTTAATAGCAATTGTCTTCTCTTACTAATACATTCATAAAATAAAAATGATTCTATATAATAATATTGAATCGAAGTACACTATTTAGAATGTTGTCTGTTAATTATTCAAAAGGTAACTCATTATATTTGGGGTAATATTAATGATAGTATAAAGTTAAAGGAAAGTGGATCACAAGTTTGAAATTTATCCATAAATTTAAGAGATTAATAAGAAAAAATTGTTTAATTAAAAATTCCCCTCTAAACTCCTTGCTTCAAAGTTGACTCATTTTAACACTGGCAATATTAATGCCATCCTAAGGAAAGATTCGTGGTATATGTTGAATCGACTATTTATTTACACTTCCAAGTACTCAACATAAATTGAATGCAAGCGAAGAGGCCACTCTTTCTCGCCTAAAATTTAAGTCCTACAGACTTGTAGTACGCACTCGCTTTTCAGGAAGAAGGGACATAAAAACTTTTATTTTACAAGCTCCCAACTCGAATCGCATACGATGTCAAGATGCAAGCAGGCCTGTTTAATTCTTGAGGTACAAACTGTTCCGAGCAAAGCCAACTCTCTACCTCATCTACCATGCATGCGCACGTTTGAGGCCGTTATCTTCAAAGCAGATCCTCCCCTAGTATCATACGTCGCTTTTTGCACGTAAAACTTCCACCAGGACCCAAAAGCACACGCGCTTTATTGGGGACTATTAAACATTTCCCTTCCGTATACCAGGGAGTGATTACCCTAGTACAGAAGCGAGCGGGAGGGTTGCAAGTCCTCTTTTGGGTTGACTCTGCAAATTTTATGAACTCGAACGAGGACCTGTGCCTTGGACGAACGTGACGGTTGAGAATTTGACGCAATTATCTGGAAACCCTCTAAATAACACGTACGGCCCACCCAGTTCGATCAGGGGTCGAGGGGGTGTGGGTGGTTAAATTCGCAAACGAGTTTAAACGCAAAGAAATGTGCATGACTGGGAGTGGAAGGGGTTCCTTTTCCGAATTAAAACGAAAGTACTGGCCTCATCTCCCCCTTTCCCCCATCTTTCTTCAGAAATTAAAGCTAATACTAATATAAAGACTGTACGCGTGTTCGTTCCATCTCCGATTAACCCTGGAGAGAGAAGTATTTTCCTTTTTCTTTGGTGGAAACGAGCGTATGTACTAAAGAGACGGGCCTAGGGCACGGCAGAGGCCTCTTACAGTAATTGAATCAAATCCTGCGTTTTGATGACGGCACAGTCTCCAATTTCTATCCATCTTTTCGGCGACATTGGAGACTTAGGAAAGAGAGAGACGAGAAAAATTTTCCTTTCCCTTTAAAAATTTTCCTTCTCTCAGGGTTTAATAATAAGGTTCTGGAGAGAAGGGGGTGGTGGTGGGGGTGGTTCGAAATGACAGGTCTGCCTTTAAGAGAGAGGAAGAAGGTGTGCGAAAGGATGGAGGGGGTTGGGGGTGATTTCATTTTTGGAAGGTTTTGGTTTCGGTATCAAGTTTCCACAAGTTAAGAGTCTATGATGGTGAAGAAGGGGTAATTACGTTTTCTGCTCTGTCACAAGCCGAAAGTGTAACTTCGTTTGCGCCTTCGGTCATTTGCGGTGTGTATTGAGCACCCTTGTCTTTTATAATCGGGTTCGAAGTGCCTTTGGTTTTGGGAGTAATTGGAACGGCTGAGGAACTTATTATTTTCTATCCGATTTAGGGTAATGGTAATCGCTTATGATATTGGAAAGTCTGATTCATGTTTACTTACATTTTTGGCGCACATAGGAAAGACGATCGTAATATGGGAATCGCTTGTTGGATGTTGTTGTTGTTTGCGATCGAAGGTAAAAGTAAACCAGAGAATTAGGTTTTATAACGGTTTTTCCTTATAACAACATATTTATTCATGGATCATCAATGAATATATTTATTAGTTTATCTCATATGCATCTATTGGAGCATCAAGATTTTTTTCAATTTTAGATCAATGAAACAAAACAAAATCATTTAAATGATAATTCAGAGTTTCTTCTAAAATTTTATGCATTTTTATTCCTTGAAAGTAGCAATGCCAATAAAGCAAAGTAGCAATGCCAATTCTATGCCAATAAATATTATTTTATAATGAAACCGAAAATTAAAGTCTAAAGTATGTATACTTCTTAAAAAATGTTAAACACACACACACATAAAAAAATGTTAATGAGCATGATTGTAAAAGATGTACAAATATTTAAAACCAAATTAACTGTAGTGAAGAATAGGGAATTGATTGTGCAATGTCAAGTTCTAGAACGATGAGGATCGTTATATAATAGGGACATTTAAGGAAAGTCCCTATTACATAACATTCATTTATTTGCTATAATTAACTATTTCGAAATTGAAATTATTTATTTAACTGCACAATTTTGTTTTCCAATGCTCGAACTACACTGATGTAAGTGAATAATTTTAGCGAAAAAAAACTTGCCAACTCTGGAAGAAATCAGCTCAATATATGAATGAACCTTAATAGCTTAATATATTTGTTAATTGTATATTGAATATGATAAATAAAAATTTGATGCAGGATATTACATAAATTTATGAAACATTTCGATATTTCGTTCATGTTTTGTAATAAACAAGTGCAAAAGTTATAAATTCCTTGTGTTTTATGAATCAATCTTTTTTCATATCCATGCCTAAAAATGTTTATTCATAAATATAAGTAGATCAGAATAAGTTTGTGCACTTTAGTGTATCATCTTACAGCAGTTGCGTCTATTTTATTTCAACAATTTTAAAATGGAACTAGTGGCAGTAACGCAGAAATAATAAAAAAAACATATGTAGATAGAAATTCTACATCAAGACTTAATCCTTATTAATAAAGAAACTGATCTTCTTTTTTGCAATAATATGAAAAATATTGAACAAAATAATATATTTTTAAAAAAATTTAAAAGCTTACCCTTTATTAACCGAAGATGGGACCTGATTAACCAGGTTAAATTCTTCATTAAAATCTTTAAAAAATTTAACAATTATATTTTTTTAGTAAAATCGATATATCAGTGGGCATAATTTAGAGTGGTCAACCATTCAAATTAACTATGTTATCTGTGATATTTAAACAATAAAAAACCACATTTAATGCAAAGCTACACATAAAATTAAATATATTGATATTCATAAATCACCTGTTAAGAATAATAAAAAAACTTTAAATAAGTACATTTACAAAAGGTAAAATTAATTCGGCAAGATAAAAGTTTCTTTTCTTCTAAATATTTGAAATAAAAGTCAATGTAGTGTAAATGAATGTAAGAATTTCTTTGCTCAACTCTTGGTTTAGTGACAACGTGAGCCGCTAGTGATCATTAGGGCTGAGGTTCAATTCGCACAAAAGACACTGTAGACACTGCTTCAAAGACTTATTCGCACAAAAGACACTGTAGTGTCTGCAAAGAATTGTAGACACTGCTTCAAAAAGCCGAGGAGATTTTATGATGCATATATTTTAGCATCTTGTCTTGTTATTCGGACTACCTGGTGGAAGTTTTCTCCCATACAATGCGCAAATGCGGGGTAGTTACCCCTAAAGGTCCTCCCGGCCGGCACTGTCCTTCTTCAGTGTCACGAGCCAAGTCAGACTTCTGCTTAAGGGTGCTTCACCACAACAGAAGCTGCCCCTTTCCCTCCATATATGAGTAAACTACTTAGGATATGTCCATCTCTTACTGCAAGACACCGAGGATTAGTCACAGCAACACAGAATTTGTTTTTTGAGTTATAATTTAAAAGCTTATTAATAATATATTATACAGCAACTTGATGCAGGATTGATTATATCCCAAAAGTACTTTTGGTGATTTAACCAAAACTTGAATTTTACTTTTCTAGGTTAATTTATAATTTACGAAATGTCTTAAATTCACACAAGAATCCTTGTTGCAGCAAGAAGACTATGGCTGATCAATTCCAACGAATAATTCTCAAACAATATGGCAACAATCGCAACGAAAAATCAATTAAAACGATTTAAATGATGCTTCATTATGTTTTAAACAAATAGTTAGTCTGGTCTAAATAAAATTAAAATTTTTCAAGTTTAGAGAAAAAATCTATACAAGTTGCATTAATTGTGTATTAACTAATTCTTAGATGATTACATTTCTCGAATCGATATTTAAAATCTGGTCTGGCACTCTTGTAGCTGGAATTTCTACTTGTAATTTTTTCATTAATCTTGCACAAAATATTGTATATTCTTTTATTATTTTTCATTCACTAATATTTAATTCAGTTCAACTGAATGTTAGAATTACTTTTTAGAGCTAAGATTCCTAAGAAATTCATTAATTAAAATATAACATAGCCTTCTGACCCCAAAATTGCAGCCTGATGGCCAAGTGGCTTGCGGCTCTTCAGCTTCCAATCCTGGCGGTGGCATGTATGTTTGTTAGTGGGTTGGAATCCACTATAAACTTTAGATGCCAGTCTAATTAATTATCGTAAGCAAAAATAACCGTAGAGCGACAAACCAAACCTAAATTCATGCTTAAAAGATTAGTAATATTCCATAAGAGTTTTAGATTTATTTCTATTTGATCTATTCTTTTACTTATTCTTCGTCAGCACTACAGTCTGTTACAGGCCATGGCAAGTCTCTATGAGCTTCTTCCATCTGACTCTGTCCAGGGAAATAGATCGCCATCTGTTGACTCTAGACTCTTTAGATTTCTTTCGACTGAATCAACCCATCTGATGAGAGACCATCCTCTTCTTCAGATGCCTACAATATGCTGAAAAAGTAATTTTTTAGTAGTTAGATTTGAGTCGTTATATCGGAAAATGTGTTCCACCCATCTAATACGGCTTTCTTTTTATAACTTTTGCAATATCAGGTTCTTTAAATTTGTTGTAAATTTCACGGTTATATTATATTGGTAGACTTCGTTTTGCCTAACAGCACCAAAAATTTTCGCAGTATTTTTCTTTCAAAAATTAACAAACTTTTCAGATTTATTGAATAACCAGCACTCACTGCCATACAAAACATTTGGTCTGATTAAGGTCTTGTATAAGTTAATTTTTGTTTTAACATTAATAAGTTTTGATTTGAATTGGTTTCTAAACCCATAAAAACGTTTATTTAACATACATATCCTATTATTTAATTCAGATTTTATATCATTCTCATTATTAATAATAGTTCCAAAATATTTAAACTGCTGAACACACTTGAAAAATTATTGATTTTTAAAGGTGATTGATCATACCTTCTCTGTGTTGCAACCAAAAATTTTGTTTTCTCTTGATTAATAGTGAGGCTAATTTTTCTTGCAGAAGCTTCAAGGGAGATAAAAGCGTTAAAAACGGCTTGTTTTGTTCTACCAATGATATTACTATCGTCAACAAAGGCTAATAATTGTAAGGATCTGCTAAAAATAGCGCCCCTGATATTTAAATTAGAATTTCTAACAGCTCCTGTTCTTTACTAGTATAATATAAAAATATTTTGTAAGCAATATAGCAACAAAAAAATTAATTAAAAACTTAAATGAAGTTTTTCAACTGAGTATTAAAAAAACCTGCAAGTTAAACCTAACCGTATTGTTACTTAAAACTTATACAATTGATCTCCTGTTGAATATTTTAAATCAATAATCAATTTAATCAAACTAACTAAGAATTTAACATTCATAGCTAAAAGTTCATTAATTATATCTCATCAAGAGGATTGCTTGTAGTATTCCGAAATACTTAAGAATATCCAAATCTGAACTATTACTCTCGTAGTATGAAATGTAATTAAATATGTCTTAACTGCACATAAAAATCCCCGTTGTTGCAAACAGACAACAGGTATTTTATTGAATATTTCAAATTAAATAATTAATTTAATCAAACTAACTTAAAATAAAACATTCAGAGCTCAAAGTTCATTAATTATATCTCACAAAGAGGATTGCTTGTATTCCGAAATACTTAAGAATATCCAAATCTCGTAGCATGAGATGTAATTAAATATGTCAATTGCACATAAAAATCCCCGTCGTTACAAACAGACGACTTCCCGGGCAGATCCAACCCGAAAGAGCAAGAATTCTGCTGCACAATATGGCAACAAATCTCAACAGACAAAACGGTCCGTGTTCGTTTCGGGAATATTTCAAATTAATAATTAATTTAATCAAACTAACTAAAAATTTAACATTAAGAGCTAAAAGTTCATTAATTATATATCACCAAGAGGATTGCTTGTAAGTATTTCGAGAATACTTAAGAATATCCAAATCTGGCCTAGCATGGAAATGTAATTAAATATGTCTTAAGTGCACATAAAAACCCCGTTGTCGCAAGCAGACTTCAGACGGGCAGATCTAACCCGAAAGAGCAAGAATCTCCCTGCACAGTATGGCAACAAATCCCAACAGACAAACCGTCCGTGTTCGTTTCGGGAATATTTCAAATTAATAATTAATTTAATCAAACTAACTAAAATTTAACATTCAGAGCTAAAAGTTCATTAATTATATATCACCAACAGATGATTGCTTATGTAAGCATTCCTGAAATACTTTAAGAATATCCAAACGTTATTACCTGGTAGCATGGAAATGTAATTAAATATGTCTTAACTGCACACATAAAAACTCCCCGTTGTTACAAACAGACGACTTCACGGGCAGATCCGACCCGAAAGAGCAAGAATTCTGCTGCACAATATGGCAACAAACCCCAACAGACAAACCGTCCGTGTTCCTCAGATAAGTACGCAACAGATGTCGGGAGATGATTAATTAGTGCCTCCAAAGGAAAATTTGTAAAAATTCGCCGACTCAGTTATTAATCGATTTATAATTCGGTTCCTTAAATTAATCTTGTCCCAATGATATATGGGCCATCCTTTAATCCTTGCAACGCGAGTCAACTTTTATTTTTAGAGAAAATCGTCTGGTGAAGGGGTGGAGGGGGTACAGGGGGTGTTATCTGGCAGGGCCTATCGAACGGTTAAAGTGAAATTAAGCGTGGGGTTGAAAATATGTTTGAGAATAGGCCGTGGAAAACTGACAATAGGTTAATGAATGAGGGTGTCCGCTGCGAAGGTTGGGGAGAAAAATTGTTTTCTTCCCCGGTCCCTGCAACACGGATGGGCGAGTCGCAGAGACAAAGTGGTGCGCTTTTTCCCTTCCTCACACACAACCTCCCTGAGCACCAAGGTATGCACCTCTGCGTTACATGCAAAATGGCAGCAATGGCTTAAATTACAGTAAGCAAATGACAGAAGCTGATTTGTGGAAGTTATCTAAAAGAAATGCAAAATACTGTATCCAAAGATTCTATCATATGCACATTTGTAGAAATATCTTGAAGCATAATTTCAACTCAATTCCAGGATTCAGTTTTTTTTATTAAATATAACAAGTGTTTTAATCGTCAACACTTACTGTGATAAAGCTGATGAAACATTTCATAAAATTTCAATCCAACTTTGATAGAAAATGGAAAAAAAAATAATAGGATGGAGGTAGTTAAATAAGTGGCTGATAAGCCACCAGCAGAAATGGCAGACGTTGGTAAGTAACTGTTATTTAAATGAAATCAGTAAGGCTTAATTTACCGTAAGTAAATAACAGAGGCTGATATGTAGTTATCCAAAAGAAATGGCAAAATATATCCAAAGATTCTATGTTATGTACATTTGTAGAAATAGCTTGAAACATAATTATATGCAATTCAATTCCAGAACTCAGTTTTTTAAATATAACAAGTGTTTAAATCATCGACACTAACACAATATGCTAATGATGATGAAACATTTTATAAAATTTCTATCTAAATTTTATAGAAAACGGAAAAAAAAAATATTAAAATAATGGAGGTAGTTAAATAGGAGGCCACCAACAGAAATGACAGAGGCTAATTTGTAGTTATTTAAAAGAAATGCAAAACATATGCACAGATTCCATTATATGTGTAGAAATACCTTGATACCTAATTATATGCAACTCCATTCCAGAAAAATACAAGCGTTTAATCGTCTACACTATGCTAATGATGATGAAACATTTCAGAAAATTTCGATTTAACTTGATAAAAAGTGAACAAAAAATATTAAAATGATGGAAGTAGTTAGTAAATGATTGATAAGCCACCAGCAGAAATGACAGAAGTTGGTAAGTAACTGAGGGGGAGTAAATGACAGAGGGTAATTCGCAATAATCTAAAAGAAATGCAAAACATACTAGTATGCACAGATTCTATCATATGCACATTTGTAGAAATATCTTACCTAATTATATGCAATAAATTCCAGAACTCAGTTTTTTTTAAATACAAGTGTTTTAATCGTCTACGCTATGCTAATGATGATTTCATAAAATTTCAATATAACTTTGATAGAAAATGGAAAAATATTAAAATAAAGACGGTAGTTAAATGACAGGTTGCTAAGACACCAGCAGAAATGACAGAGGGTAATTTGTAGTAATCTAAAAGGAATGTAAAATACATATAAAGATTCTATCATATGTACATTTGTAGAAATAGCTTGAAACATAATTATATGCAACTCCGTTCCAGAACTGTTTTTAATTATAACAAGTGTTTTAATCGTCAACACCAACATAATATGTTAATGATGATAAAGCATTTCATAAAATTTCAAACTAACTTTGATAGAAAGTGACAAAAAAATTAAAATAACGGAGGTAGTTAAATAAGAGGTCTATAAGCAACCAACAGAAATGACAGAGGCTGATTTGTAGTAGTTATCTAAAAAAAAGAAATGTAAAACATATGAAATGAATGTAAAACATATGCACAAATTCCATTATATGTACTTTTGTAAAAATATCCTGAAACATAATTAGTATATGCAACTCCATTCCAGAACTCAGTTTTTAAATATAAGTGTTTTAATCGTCTTCACTATACTAATCATGATGAAACATTTCATAAAATTATTTAACTTTGGATAGAAAATGGAAAAAAATAGGAGGGTGATAGTTTAATAAAGGTTGATAAGCTACCAGCAGAAATGACAGTTGGTAAGAAACTATTATCTAAATGAAATCCAGTAAGGCTTAATTTTACAGTAAGTAAATGACAAAGGCTGATTTGTAGTAATCTAAAAGAAATGCAAAATATATGCACAGATTCCATTATATGTATATCTGTAGAAATGAAACTTAGGTTTCAAGGCAACTCCCGTGCGGAGTTGCAACCGTCCGGAGTTGCATATATATGCAACTCCGTTCCAGAACTCAGTTTTTAAATACAAGTGTTTTAATCGTCAACACTATGCTAATGAGGATGAAATATTTCATAAAATTTCCAACTAACTTTGATAGACTGGACAAAAAATATTTAAATAAGGGAGGTAGTTAAATAAGAGATCGATAAGCCACCAGCAGAAATGACAGAAGTTGGTAAGTAACAGTTATTTAAATGAAATCCATATTTATCAAAAGAAATTTCAATTAATCATATGTAGAAATACAAGGAAGTATAAATTTATACAACTAGTTTACATAACTTATCTTTGAGTCATACTCAGTTTGTAAATATACGAAGTGTTTTATTCATAAATACATACTTACTTAATATGCCAATGATGATGAAACGTTGCTTAAATTTTAAATCTAATTTTGACAGAGTGCATTAAAATTGTTAAAATTATAAAAAATAGTTAAATGAGAGTTTGATAAGTTATAAAATAGTTGACGCTGATTAGCAGTGGTTATATATAAAGAAATTCAAATCATACCAAAATATTCTATCACATGTATATTCACATATTTGAAGAAATGTCTAGAATGAAAATTTTATGCAATTTGCTTACAGAATATATCTCTGAAGCATACTTTCAAAGACAAAAGACAAAGGAGTTTTAATGATCAATCTTAACTTAACGTGGCAATGATGATGAGGATGGTAAGATTTGTCAATGCAATGATGATGAAGATAGTAAAATTTTGATAGACTGCATAAATGTTAAAATTATAAAAAAGAAATAAATGAGAGTTTGTTAAATTATAAAAATAGCAGTAACTTATTAGTAGCAGTCATATAAAACAAATTCAAATCATATTAAAAGATTTCATTGCATGCATATTTGAAGAAATGCCTTGAACAGAATTTTATGCAATTCACTTGCAGAATACATTTCTGAAATATACTTAGTTTTCAAACATAAGAGGAGTTTTAATGATCAACCTTAACTTAACATGAAAATAATGATAAGGATTGTGAGGTTTGTTAATGCAATGATGATGAGGATAATAAAATTTTGACAGAGTGCATTAAAAATGTTAAAATTATTGAAGTAGTTAAATGAAAATTTGGTAAGTTATAAAATCACGAAAGGCTGATTAGTAGTGGTTATCTAAAACAAATTCAAATCATATAAAAAGATTCCATTGCATATATATTTGTAGAAATGCTTTGAAGCAGCATTTTACACAATTCACTTACATAATATATTTCTGAAACATACTTAATTTTCAAATCTAGGAGGAATTTTAAGGATCAACCTTAGAATAACATGAAAATAATGATGAGGATGACAAGATTTGTTAATGCAATGCTCACGAGGATAATAACATTTCGATAGACATTAAAAATGTTAAAATTATAGAAGTAGTTAAATGAAAGTTGGGCAAGTTATAAAACAGCGGAGGCTTATTAGTAGTGGTTATCCAAAACAAATTCAAGTCTTATAAAAAGATTGCATCTATATTTGTAGAAACAATCTACAAATGTAGATGTAAATTTTTGCATCTATATTTGTAGAAATGCCTTTAAGCAGAATTTTATGTAATGCACTTACAGAATATATCTCAGAAACATGCTTAATTTTCAAATATAAGAGGAGTTTTAAGACAATGATGATGAGTATTTAAATTTTAGATAGAAATTTGATAAATACAGTATAAATTATGCAGGTAGTTAAATGAGAAATTGCTAAGCTACCAAATGACGGACGTTGGTAAGTAGTCACATTTTAAATAAAATATAAAGTTTATCGAAGAAATTTCCATTATACATGTATAGAACTGTTTTGAAAGATAATTTTATGCAATTCACTTCCAGAATCTCTGTGTCAAATTCAGTTTGTAAATATAGGAAAGGTTTTAATCATCTTCTTTAATACCATATAAGTTAAATTAATATTATTGATCATGAAAAGCCAAATAAATTTTCGATTTTATTTTGATAGAATGCAGTAAAATATAATGTCTGAAATCTGAAGATTGTAAAATTGATTGGGAATGGAATTTATTAAACGCAATAGGTATTTAGCATATGCAATGTAAGAAAAAATACAACCTTGAATTCAGTTTATGTACCAATTCATATACTAGCATAACCATTAAAAATGCAATATTTAAAAATGTAAAAAAAAAAAAAAAAAATAGTTTTCGCTAATTTTACTTAATATTTCAATTAAAAATACATTATCATATTTCATATTTTTTTAGTTGACTTGATCCTTTTGTAAAAGTTCAATAAGTGTTGCGATTTTTCTTTCTTTGCATAAACTTTTGTGAGAAATTAAATCGCAGAAGGAAATACATCTTAGGAGTCAATAAGGCACAGTCTTGAAAAGTATGCTATACTTTGAAACTAAACTGCCGATATGTTGACAAAGAAAGGTGAGATGCCCACACGATTCAAAACGAATATCTTATTTATAACATAAAAATAACTGAGAATTTGTTGAATGAAAAAGTTAAGACCAAACATGTTAAGACACAATATAAGAGCATGGGAAAATAAGGAGTAAAATATAACATGGTAAATAATTGCTTAGGTAATGCCAATGGTAATTAATGTAAATAATTAAAGAATTATCAAATAATAATATTTTTTTACTAGTCACAATTGTTAGTCATAATGTTTTTATAAAAACATAGTATTTATTGAAATGCCACCATGACATACTTGGAAACTAAATTCCCTATAAATTGTGCAAAGAGTGATTATTGCCCACACGATTCAAAAGCAATACGTATTTATCTGTTATGAAAATAATTAATAATTTTCTGGGCAGAAATTTAACCATGCATATGATTAAAATCAACGATAAAATTAGAAGTAGTCCTTGCTAATACTTTCAAATCTTCCAAGATGCCTTAACGCGGAACCTTTTGGTTGAAACAAAAGCAGCTTAGTTTAGCCTCAGTTGAATGTTATGTAATATAGGAATCATTATATATATTGAGCCTTTTCAGTATCTTTCCAACATTATGGGAAATATTTACAAGAGACATGGTAGAATAAGAATTTTGCCATGGCCTACCAAAATTATAATCTCGGTATTTTAACTGCTTTTAATGTTTTTAAACAGCATTGAAAATTCATCAACTCTTTTGGAAGTCGTTTATCTTGTGTGTTGAATTTTATTTCGATTTCTTAATAGTATGAATACTTAGCATTTTTAAACTCTTTTAATTAATCTTGTGTCAAGAGTTGCTACTAAAAATTAAAAAAATGCTTTGAAAAATTTAAAAAAAAATGCTTTGAAAAAGACTCAATAAACGAAATAGACATACAATTACTTTCGACACATAATCAAATATTTTTGCAACAAGCACATAAAAAAACTAATCATGTAAATTTAACTATTTTAAAATTAGCCCTAAACATTGTCCAATAATAATAACGCGATCACAAAAAAAGAATACTAGGCATTATTTTTTTTGGCACAGTTATTCTAAAATTTAATACTGTAATCTCTAAGAGAGCTATTTTTTAAAGGTAAATAATTTCAAGATGGCTTTTTTTTTCTTCATCATCTGGTAGCAACATAATGGTTGACTGATAAGAGCGGTCGGAAAACAAAGCATTTTCTGGCTCCCAACCTCCCCCCCATCCCTTTCCCGCCACGTGCAGAGTTATCTTACTTAAACCCCGTTGGAGAGCATTGCGTGTGTTTGGCGTTGACTCATACTGCTGTTTTGGTTCGTGAAGCTTTCTTGCAAGGATATTTAATTCACTGTAAATGTGCATTTAAACATTCTGCTTTATTTTTTTTCCTTCTTGAATCAGATATCCAAATTTATACTATGAATGGAAAAATAAAGGGTGGAAAAATTATAGAGATAATTTAATTAAAAAAGAATACTGAATGAATGTATTCATGAAATGATATTTATCCCATTACAAGCGACAATTTGAAATGTGATATAATTTTCTTTTCTAATCATAGATGGGCCACGTAGACTTCTTAAGAATACAATGAACAGCTTACTAACACATGATAAAGAAAAATTTTTTACTTCCAAGATGACTTTTAAGAGTAATTATTGAAAGAAAAAAAAAACACCCCATTATCAAATCGAGACTCTTCTGTACATAGCTGTAACTGCAACGGATGCCTCCAACGAATCGAACATCAGATATCCTGCGTGTTAGCCAAGCACATTATGATTTAGTTATCATTTGGTTGCGAAATGGTAATTATCTTGTGATCAAATGGTAACGTGTCAGATACAGTATATTAGCATTGTATAATCCAGTTTGTATAATAAGGGGCCTTATAGCCAAATGACTAGCGCTCGGTGCCCAGGTTTTTGAGTTCGATTCCCGGCGGTGCCATGGTTGTTTGTAGTGGTTCGGAACCCACTTGAAACCTAGATCCTCGTTTAATATGAATGTAAACGTTGGGCATAGGGCCGACAACCCTACCCCGTGAAAAGAAAGCATCTCCTGTATCGAAATCTGCCAGCAGACAGACGGCCTTGGCCCACAATAGGGCCTTTGCGCGAATGAAGAAGAAGTTCGTATAATCTATATCCGGTTTATATAGTGATAAATTGGATAGATTAGTGGGACAGAAATCAAAAGTTCCAAAAATAGTTTTAAAAATTTCTAAAGTCAAAATTTCCAATTAAAGTTCAAAAGAAATATGAATGTTAATGTGGAATAGTGATATAAGTCTAGAGACTCTATCTATATTATTGGAAATTCTCAGCGGTAATGATGATGAACAATAATGATGTGAAATGTTGTACTCCAACTGCCATAATAAAGTAAATATTCCGATAATTTCAAAGGTATTTCGAGAGGCGAGATTACACAAAAAATTCAAAAAGGATACATTAAAAAACAATGTTGGTCTCGAAATCAACTTATTATTCTACTGGCTTGATTCTAAAATATATTCTGGCTGTACGATTAACGTGATCTCTTTATATTAGGCTGTGAAAATAAACTAATCTACGATTGTAGAGACGTAGAAATCCCTTCCTACTCTGAATTTGATGACACAAAAATTTTAAATTTGTATAAGTAGACAATAAATATATATTTTTGTTTAATTTATATGTTAGTTATTTTTTATTGTAAATAATAAAAATCCATTACATTTAATTATCTAAAATTTAAAGTATTTTTAATTATGTAAGGTATTACATTACTAATTTTTATTAGCAAGATGACAAAAAAAAATTGAATAGTTATTTGATACAACATTTTTTTTTTAATTGGCATCTTCTAATGCTTATGATAATAACACAACTATAAAAATTGCTGAATTATTCCATATATAGTTTTTCATTCAATGCCTTCTAGCAAAATCATTTATTTACAAAAACCATCCCATAAAATTCCCCCCAATGTCTTGTAACCATGGTAAAAAAAAAAAATGACCTTAAAGAAAAATCATGACAAATGACATCAATTTACACGCCATCCTTACTCTGTCTTCTCCAAGTAAACACTTCCCAAAAACATTTGAAGGAAACATTTTTTTTAAGCAAGTACTAAGCAAATAAAAAAACAAGGCGACATCTACCATCTTGTCCAACAAACGTGCTCGGCAAGACAAGACCAGACGAGGAAAAGGAAATTCAATCTGATGCTTAAGACATGGTGCCAAAACAAACAGAGAGAAGCCATTTGGAAGGGGAATGCAGGCGGTCCGATAAGGTGTAAAACACAGTGACAATGGTTATGGTTCAAGATGCAATGATGTACCGATGCTGCTTAAATGGTCGACACATAACGCGAAGAATTATACTCGGATAGACCGCTGCCTGCACAACACGAGATAAGCTTGTTCCTGGAGGGGAACAGCATGTGATTTTTGGTCTTCTTTTGAGAAAGACATGGTTTTATTTTAGAATGTCTGTCTGCTATCTTAAAGATGGGGAGGTTTCAAGAATATCCCTTATTGACTCCTATTTTTATGGTGGTTATAGAAATTATAGTTTTTACCATTCAATTTTTTTTTTTTTTGTTGTAATGCCTGTACTTAAAAATAATTTTAGTAATATGGTGTCTTTATTGTCCAAAGAATAATTCATTGGTCTCTATTAAAAAAGACTGTCTCTATTAAAGACATTGCTGTTGACAGAAAAAATGTTAAAATAAATTTTTATTAGAAAGATGTTTTTGTTTCATTTTATTTATTTATTTTGTTTAATTTCATTTATTTTGTTATGGTTGTGGTTCAAGATGCAATGATATACCGATTGCTGCTTAAATGGTCGACACATAACGCGAAGAATTATACTCGGATAGACCGCTGCCTGCACAACACGAGATAAGCTTATTCCTGGAGGGGAACAGCATGTGATTTTGGTCTTCTTTTGAGAAAGACATTTTAGGCTTTATTTTAGAATGTCTATCTGGTATCTTAAAGATGGGAGAAGACCCCTTATTGACTTCTGGTTTAAACATTACTACTTTTATGGTGGTCATAGCAATTATAGTTTTTACCATCAATTTTTTCTTGTAATGTCTGTATTTAAAAATAATTTTAGTAAAACGGTGTCTTCATTGTCCAAAGAATAATTTATTGGTCTCTATTAAAAAGATTTGTTGTTATATTGCTGTTTACACAAAAAATTTAAAATAAGTTTCTATTAGAAAGATGCTTTTGTTTCATTTTATTCATTTATTTTTTAATTTCATTTATTTAATTTTTTTATTTTATTTTGTTTAATTTCATTTTATTTATTTATATTTTATTTTATTTATTTGAAAATATTCAGCATTTTCAAATGTGTCAGTTTTCATTGATTTTTAACTTATTAAATATAAATGTTAAAATAATTTTATTTTGAAACTTTCTAAGTATTAAAAGAATACATCTAAAAATATTTTTAAATTTATCTATAAATTTAAAATTAATTTATCTCTAAATTTAAAATTAATTTATACTACCTATAATATAATTTTTGAAAATGAAAAATAAAATGGAATATTTAAATTGATAGTTTTTAATTTCTCTTCCAATTTCAATTTCTCCTAATTTAAATATTTATCCATAACAAAAGTAATTTGTTAAATACAACATTGAAAAATTCTCATTTTAATAACTTACGACCACGAATTTTCATTATAATACTGATTGAAGCGATAGATTACTCATGTTATCATTATTTCATATGTAAATCAATTTTCTTGTAGGAAAAGAAATCAGTCCGATTTAAATAAAATTTTTACTTTAAGTAATTAACATATAAATCACATTTAAAGTTATATATTTTTCATGTATTGTATATACAATGAGAATATTTAATTTTTAAAATGTGAAATAAATAAAGTAATGGTAAATTAAATATTAAAAAAAATATTAAAAAAACCTGAATGGCAGATATATTTACGGTACATTGTTCTTTATGGCTTAAAAATTTTATTAACTCTTTCTTGTTAATTGAGTTTATCAAGTTGAAATTAATAAGCAAAAAGAATTTTTAAATGGATTGTTCGATAAGTAAGATGGATAATGATAGATAACCTTTTACACTGATAACATTCAAACTATGTAAAGCTAAATTAGTCATTAAACCTTCTCAAACTATTGCTAGACAGAACAGAATACATGTGATCAATCAATGCAGAAAACGTGAAGGAATTGGGCTCAAGCTTTATTAAAAACAGATAAATCCAATCATACAAGAGGCATTATTTGTGATATAAAATTAAAAGTGACCCATTGAATACTTATTGCAATGCCACAGAATAATCTTGGTTACCTCAAATTTGTTCACCTGATAAAGATCTTGAGGAAGATTAATTTGATTCTCGCCTGAAGCATAAATCATTAAATGATTCTTCTTATACATCAAATACAAAATATTTTGAAACTTTTTATTTCTTATTCTCATTTATAATTCATAATTATCAACTGTTCTTATATTATATGCTATGTAATATAAGAACGTTATGTTTACCATTAGGTTAATTAAAATAATTAACCTACTGGTAAATTATTTTTTATGGACATTATCCAATACTTCATTTGTAAGTGTTGATGGATTTAAATAAAACTGCAAACATTTTATTCATTAATAACTAACTCCCTGGAACTACAGTCCATGTTGGACCATGAACTCTTAATGCAAGTCGAATTAATTATTGCATTGTTGTTATTACTTCAGAAATTTAAAAATTATGCTTTTTAGGATGTTATGTCAAAGTAAATACAATTATTAATCAAATGATGGTTGATTTATAGCATAATTGTGATCCTATCATTGACTTCTAAAACTGATTCAGTTTAAACCATGACTGCCTGGTATATACTTTTTTTCAAAGGTGAGACAGCCCAATGCCTTCTTCCTACTGGCAGATGCCGAAACAGGAGATTTTTCATGGTTTGGCATTATTTCTTTTTATACCATTGTACTGTTCATAGATAGGCGAAAGTAAAATACGTAAATAAAAAAAAAAAAAACATACTATGATGAATTGAAACCACCTAAAATTTTGTAACCATGCATATAATGCAAAAAAAGTTACAAATACATTGCATAAGAGTTATTTCTGGTTATTCTTCTGAGAAGTATTATCCACTCATTTTAGGAAGTAATGTTATTATCAAAGATGACGTGGTGTTTCTTTTAGGTCTATCATGTACCAAATGTTGAAATTAACAGTTGAATTGAACCTCATTTGAGAAAGAAAAAAATCGAATAATTTTCTGTAGTACTTCAGCAGATTTAAAAATAAAGCTGTACAAAAGTATACAGAAAGTTAAAAAAATCCAATGTGTTCCTCAAACACTGCATCATCAGGATGGAATGACCAGTGGGGGATATTTATCCACCGTCCACCCCCGGATTATTTATCCAGCGGAGTCCATCCCGACCATCTCCTTCCTTCCGCCATTACAGAAGACTCCCAATATCACTTCTGTCCACAGTAGCTGACATATTTATTCACATCCCTTTTACTCTAAAAGCTAAAACCCATTTTTTCCACCACCCACCTTTTCACTTTGGCAATGCCAGCGACTGAGTCGTATTCCGTGTGTCCCGTATCTGCTGGCGGACGATAAGCTCGAAGCAGCGTATATCGCACGTGGAGGATATATTGCGGGCGGCTAATATAAGTAACACAACAACACAAGAGTGACTCAAATTCAAGTCGGTAAAAGACGACAACCCAATATACATTTTTGCCTCTTCTTCCTTTTTCCAGACTCCCCGATATAGACAACAGAGAAAGAGTCGTAAAATATCTTCTGCTGAGCATCTGGACAGAGGCAGTCAACGGATAATGCAAGGAAGGGGGGTTTTCCACTCAGGCACTGGCGCTCTTTGTAGATCGAATGTCTGGTTAATCACTCAGAACAAAAGAAAAACCAAAACATAAAGATTTTATTTAATTTTCTTTTTTAAAAATTGTTACAGAAGGAAAATTTGTGAAATGTATAAAAGTTCCATGTATTCATGTTTTTGACAACAATTCTATTTAAGTTTATCCGTGGCAAATTTTCCCAAACATAAAGAATTTTATATTTGTGAATTTACTTTTGATTAACAGACATAATTTTTATCATTCTTTATTATGAAATTTTCATTTCAAGCGAATTCGAAATAGCATAAAGAAACGAAAAACTGCATAAAAATTGCATGCAATGGCAGTACAGTTCAGTGGTTTTTTTTTTTTTGCATGAACAAATTCTTCGACAGTATTTGTATTTTAAAGTTTTTTTACTATAGAAAACATTTAATTTTAAATGTAAAAGAACTTTATATAAAGTGTATCTTATTGTAAAAAATATTATATGAGTTAATATGCCAATGTATTACAATTTGAATATTTTAATTCCCTTTTTTTAGAAGGTAAAATAAAAATACAAATTAAATATTTTTGTTTGTGATAAAAATTGAAAATTTTTATTTTCTAAGTATAAAGTCACATGTTTTCTATCTATAAAGTTTACGAAGTTCTATTCATATTTAAAATAAAAATTCCAGGAAAAAATTACAAACTATAACATCTTTATGAATAAGAAAATTAATTTGAAATTGATATAAGAAAATAAATCATATGTTACATTTTAAATTATAGAAGAATAAATTGTAATTCTTCAAAATATTTCATTGAATAGTTTTGTAAGTACATTGTGATATTGTAAAGGACGCTATTTACCGTTAAATAATTTTTATATTCCTAATATGACAATAATAATAAAAATACAAAATGTTTTAAAAGAGAACATGTATTACTTAAATTGGTGAGTGACGGATTAGTTCCATAACTTCCTACAGTGATCTTAAGAACCCAGTAAATTTGTCATAGCTTAATAAATTCATTAACTTCCCAATTGGTTCCAAAGCATTTATTAATGGTTTCAAGTGCTGAAATATAGGGCAAGACGAAACAATTTTTAGTCTTTTTAATTTGGACATCTTTCTTATATAATATGCAAGAAAAGGCATCTCTTATCTAAATGGCAACGCTTTGTTTGTTTAACTGATGCTATGCATCTACACTAATTGAAACAACGAAACATATACGATTTCATAATAGAGCCAATTTTCACTCTCATTACAAAGTCGACGACATGTTCCCTTTCATAATCCAAAACACCGCCGACGATCAACCAAAAAATTCCAAAAACAGTGCTCACTCTGTCAGTGAGACAATCCCGACAAATCTAAATCTGTATCCTCAACTTGTGCAAGTTCCCGAAATCCCAGTTGCAGGAATGGTTGCCAAACTCTTGAGAGGGTCCACCATAAATCCGCCTTTCCAGCAGCGAAGAGACCAAGATAGAAAGCGACTGTTTGCAGATAGCAACACCTCTCTCTTCCGATATCTTCTCTTCTTTTTTTGCCCCCTCTGATCCACTTCCAGGACCTAATGGAGCCCTATCTGCTGGCAAATGCTCTCCGCGGTTATTGTTTGAGGCTTTCTTCTTGGCCAGTTCTTTCCGATTGCTCTCTCTCTCTCTCTTTCACTCTCTCGAGTGGATGTATTTATGGCAGAAAATGGTACAAGTGCCAGGCTATGTTTAGGACGTTGCGTGTTTAAGGATGTCTTTGGATTGTCTTTATTGCAATTTAATGCATTATTTTAATGGAGGGTAACACATTCTCTAAAAATACGATATGATCAGCGAATGAAAAATTTTCATTAAACCTCCTTAATAACGTATTTTTATTCAAATTCATTTCAATTCATTCTAATTCAAATTTTTTGTTGGTTTAATATTTTTCAATTATTTTTCTTTTGTTATTTCTTGGGTGGATCTATGTATGGCCATAAATGGTACAAGTGCCAGGCTATGTTTAAGGTGTTGTGTGTTAAGGATGCCTTTGGATTGTATTTATGCATTTATTGCAAATTTAATGCTTTTCGAATCCTTTTTAATGCAGGGTGACGCATTCTATGTTCTATGTTCAGCGAATGAAAATTTTTCAATGAACCTAGTTAAAAATTTAATTTTTAGTCAAATTCATTTAAATCCATATTAATTCAAAATTTATTTAAGGTTAAAAATATTACCATTTTTTCTTTTTTGTTTGCTATTTCTTGAGTGGATCTATTTATGGCCATAAATGGTACAAGTACCAATCTATGTTTAGGGCATTGCGTGTTAAGGACATCTTTGAATTGTCCTTATTGCAATTTAATGCATTATTTTAATGCAGGGTAACACATTCTCTAAAAATACTATGTGTACATTGAATGAAAATTTTTTACTTAAAATTTATTTTTTTTCAAATTCTTTTAAAATCATACTAATTCAAAATTTATTTCTGTTTGATATATTTCCGTTTTCTTTTTGTCAGCTATTTCTTGAGTGGATCTATTTATGGCCGAAAATAGTATAAGTGCCAGTCTATGTTTAGGACATTGCGTGTTAAGGATGTCTTCAGATTGTCTTTATGTACTAATTGCAATTTAATGCTGCTGAATCGTTATTTTATGCAGGGTAACACATTCTACGTTCAGGGAATGAAAATTTTTCGATGAACCTAGTTAAAAATTTATTTTTATTCAAATTTATTTAAATCCATTCTACTAATTCAAAATTTATTTTGGTTTAATATTTTACCATTTTTCTTTTTATTTGTTATATCTTGAGTGGATCTCATTTATGGCCATAAATGGTGTAAAGTGCCAAGTTATTATAATGCTTAGGATAATTATTTTAATGGGATGTCTTTGGATTTTTCTTTGTCTTTATATATTTTTATTCAAATCCTTTAAAACCATACTAATTCAAAATTTATTTCTAGGTTTATTTTAATATATATATATATATATAACATATTCCCTAAAAATACTATATACTCAGCTTAAAATGAAAATTTTTTATTTAAATTTTAATGTATTTTTATTAAAAAAAAAAATTTTAATAATTTTTAATTTTTTTTTCAAATCATAAAAATTTCAAAATTTATTTCTGTTTGATACATTTCCGTTTTTTTTTTGTCAGCTATTTCTAGAGTGGATCTATTTGGCCGAAAATAGTAAAAGTGCCAGTCTATCTTTAGAATATTGCTTGTAAGGGATGTTTTTATATATAAATTTCTTTTTAATGGATGGCTGAATCATTATTTCAATGCATTGTTGAACCACTATTTTAACGAATTGCTGAATCACTATTTTAATGCAGGGCAACACAAATTTTTAAAGTTGCCATATGTGCTGCGAATAACGATTTTGCTCTCTAAATCACCTTTTATGCAATAACTCTAATTTTA
Organism: Caerostris extrusa; assembly: GCA_021605095.1. Lineage (NCBI taxonomy): Eukaryota > Metazoa > Arthropoda > Arachnida > Araneae > Araneidae > Caerostris > Caerostris extrusa. Next base: position 103,867 of record BPLR01005391.1, on the reverse strand, counting down.
AAAAGTAGGCACGACAGGAACACATAGGAACTTCAAAAAATAATATAAAAATATTTTCAAAAAAACATGCAAATTAAAACAAAAACAGTAATTATAAAATAAAGCTTCAAATAATAGACTGACTACTAAAAATTTACTGATATATTTATTATATTTTGTTTATTATGATTATGAAAAAGATTTGCATACGCAAGAAAAAGAGGAATTTAAAAAAAAATAATTTTAAAACAAGCAAAAATTAATAAAAATATAACAATTGAATTTATCAACTGACCGATCATCAACTGACAATCAGTTAGGAAATAACATGTTGTTATAAATGAATGGTTGTTGCTAACAGCTAGTATATTTAAATTACACTTTATATAAACAAGTACTTTATGTTAAGTACTTGTTAATACCTTATTGTTAAGGATGAGTGCGATGGTTAACAGATAGCTAGCATGTTTAAACTGCACATTACACAAGATACTTAAAAATTTAGGAGTGAGTTGTGACAGCTAGCTGGCTAGCATATTTAATAGCAGTTAACTGTTTAATATACACACTACTTCATTAGGTGTTTGAATTACTGTTAAGGATGAATGTTATGCTAACAGCTAATTAACATATTTGAACAATACATTGCACAAAATAGGTATTCAATCTGGTACAATTTCATTTATTTAAACAGACGGATATTAGGATTGCTTATTTATTTAAAGAATTATTCTTTATTAATAAAAAAAGTATTAAAAATATGCTTAAGCCAAAGTTGCCCCAAGTTGTGATTACTGAACAATATTGCTTACCTCCTTTTTAAAGCATAAATCCCTGGAATAATAATCATATACTTAGTTGTTTCTTTAATTCGTTAAAAAATAATCAGAAAAAAAATTCAATTCAAACCTAAATACCAACAGCTATAATTACTTGCGATTTACATTTTGCCAGGTATTTAAAAAAACTTAGGGATGAGCGGTGGTTGGTAACAGTTACCTAGAATATTTAATATTAGCATGTTTAAGAATATTTTATATGCAAGCATATTAGGTATTTAAGTTACTGTTAAGGATGAGTGATATGCTAAAAGCGAGTGGTTTGCTACTGTTAATTTAAATCGACAGGAATTTAATTTTAATTATTTTATTTTTATTTTTAATTATTTTGATAATTTAATGTTTTAGTGAAATATTAATTAAAATCACTGATAATTTTTACTGATAATTTTTTTTACATAAATTTGTTAAGCAAAAGGAAAAATCATATAGTGGTTCCAAAGGATTAAATTAGCCACTGCAGATAAATGTTTTAATATTAAAATATCTAATTGAAGTACGTATATATTTATTTATTTCACTTTAAAGTCTATAAATCAGGACACACACATACACATATTTATTTGCTATGTTTATAATTAGAGTTCATACGATTAAATCATAAAGTTCTATATTGGAAATCATTATTTAATTAAAACCAGAATAATCCTTGTTAATATTTTATCAATTTCATTTATTAAGTTAACTTTATGTTTGAAATAAATATACATAAATATTTATATTATTCATCAATAAAAATATCTCTTTTCAACATTAAACAAATGATAAGTTTGTGAAAAACTAATAAAATATTTTTTTAAAAGACAAAATTAAAAAAATACTATAAAAAAATAAATCTTTTAATTGTAGTTCAGAGATTGCAGTTGTTAATGTTTTCCAATAAACAACCACAAAATATTTTTTTTTTTCTTCCTTAAAAAAAAAAAAAAAAAAAAAACCATGAGTCAATTGATCGAGAAGGCGTTACAAATCTTGAAAATAATTTTAGTGATTCTTAAAAATAAATTTACTGATTAAAATTAAACATTTTTTGCATATAATCCAAATGCTTAAATTAATTTTATTTGTATAATCTGATAAAAAACAGTTTTCAGTTTTTGTTGTAAACAATCAAGGCAACAGACATTGTCATCTTTTCAAAAAGTAAATTGTTTTTCTTTGTTTCAGTAAGCAATTTCAGAATAGCTTTTCTTCCTTAAAATAAAAAAAATAGGACGCAATTGATCGAGAGGTACTACAAATCCTGAAAATAATTTTAATGATTCTTAAAAATAAATTTTTCAATTAAAATTAAACAATTTTGTATTTAATTCAAATGCTTAAATTAATTTTATTTGCATAAGCTGATAAAAAAACAGTTTTCAAATTTTTGACGTAAATAATTAAGACCTTTGTCACCTTTTATAAAAGTAAATTGTTTTTCTTTTTTTTAAAAAAGTACACTGAAAACAAACGTTTAATGTACATATATATATATATATCTTATATATTTGACCACTTGTCATTGAAAGCTTTATCAATCTCATCAAAAGTGCTCAGTTTCCATCAACTTACAGAAAGATTTGTCTATCCAATACAAAGAAATAAAAGAAAAAGAATAAAATATAGGAGTTGTGCAAATGGAGAACCACTTAAGGCCATCTTAAAAAGCATCCCAAATCCCTCTGTCATAAGCCAAAACATTGAAATGGCCCATTTTCTTGCAAGGCGAACAAACAAAAGAAAACATGTCATTCCATTTGTTGGTCCACGTAACGAACAGGAAGCAAAGAAAATAGCCAGAAATAATAGCCCGGGTCGAAAATGAGAAAAAGGGGAGGGTCTAAAGCGAGAGTGGAAAAAGCAAACCAACAACAAGGAGCTATGCAAAAGGGCCATGGCTGTTGACACACCGATGGCTTGGAAGTGGGCAGCTAGCTAAAAGTGACAAATATTGACTCTCCACTCATCTCATGACAGATCTCTTGGAAAGTTAAATAGCATTTCGTTCGGCTTTTCAACGCTTTTTGTTTCTCAAAACACTAAAAATTATATATTTTTTTTTTTTTTTGTCCCTCTCTCTGACTCTCTTTTTGCCTTTTATGTTTTACCTTAGCTCCGTTTTTACTGTTTTTGTTCTTTTTTATTATTATGATTAAATGTTATTCTTTCGGTTTCACGTTTCCCAATCTAAAAATCCGCCATCTCCTTGAGTGGTTGGACAGATGGCGTGGAAAGATTATCTGGGGATGAATTTTTGCCGGCATCCTGCTTTTGTGCGCCAAGGCGCTTTAATTCTTCCTTCTGAGCCTGGCTCTATTTGCACAAGTTATCGGAAACGTTTTGGCGTTGCAGGCCTTTTTTTTTTTTTTTTTGTCCATTTTCGTCTTTGTTTTTCAGACTTTTGTTTTCCAAAACTATTTAAATTTTGCATAAGGACAATTTATATAAATCTTGTTTCAAACATGTCATATTGATTGAGTGCATCTAACATTTTTAATTTTGAATGATCATTATAACCATATAAGCCTTCGTATATAAACGAAGGCTTATATGGTTGCTAAACCATTTTATCAATTGGAGGTCTAAGAAAAGTGTGATTCTCCATAATTTTTAAAGTTTTGTTATTAACATTTTTTATTATAAATAATTTATTTGACAGTCTATTTTGTTTCCTCTGTAAAACAACTATAAAAATTATCATTCAAATTACTTTTGTTTATAATAAACAATTTTATTTTTTTGACAAATAAATCGCATCAATTACTTTTAATAAAATAAAATTAAGATTATTTAAATGGATTTCATATATAAACTGATAGAATTAATATAACTGATGTAATATATAAAATGATATAATCTGAGCACATAGATATTCCAAACTATCAAATTAAAAGTTAAAACTAACTAATTCCTTGGCACTATAGTCCATATTGGGCCAAGGCTGTTCACCTACTGGCAGATTTAGAGGCATGAGATGGTTTCTTTTTACAGGACAAGGTTATCAGTCCTACTCTCCACGTTCTAAATTCATATTAGACCGGGACCTACGGTTTAAAGTGGATTTCGAACCCCTTCAAACATTCATGGCACCGTCGAAACATGGACATGCAGTCCTGCATGGTTTTTCAGTCCTTTGTTTATCAAAAAGTTGAATTTTTGCATAAGACATTTATTTAAAATATACCAAGAATTTGGCTTCCGAAAACGCCCCATTGATTGAGCTCAAATAACATTCTTTAATTCTTAATTAAGTGCATTTTAAAGTTTTTGTATGTGTTTATTTTATGATAAAATAACCATTTTATGATAAAAATAACCAATAAAATAACCATTTTATGATAAAATAATCATTTTATTTAGAATGATACTCGTATATGTGTCTTATCATTTTTAAGATTTTGCATTATTATAACAATCAAGTCTCTTAATTGTTTTTGCTTGATTGTTTTATTTTGTTTCATTAATGAACAATTATTAAAATTATCTTTCTTAAGTCTCCCTTTAATTCTCTTCATTTTCTATAAAAATATTTTAATAAATCATATTAAAAATTATTTAAAATCAAAAAATATAGAAGAAATAATAATTTTAATTGTCCACATAGAGATTTCATATCATCAGATAAGAAGTTGTAGTTAAATAATTATTTTCGTTTTCAAGATTACATGTTGTTCTTGGATTCACTACTTACATTCTGTTAAACGTTTAATCATGTTCATTCTTTTTGAGGCATAAAAATAATCAGAAGAAAATAATTTTTCTTTTTCTTTCGCTTAACTGGAGTTTAAGATCCTTTTTTGAAGACTAGAAAAGACAGTTGTGATTTAGATCAGACGTAGTCTTTCGGTGTTATTCAGTTAATTTATTTTTATAATTTGTTATTATCGGCAGTAAGCTTAATTCATGTGGGGTTTTAAATATAATTTCGAATACATAAATAATATTAATATTAGTCAATTGATATAAACCCTTGCAGCAAGTTACATGATAGTATAAGAGCATAACCAATCCTGAATCAAATTTTTAATACTTTTGATAAATTTTATTATTTTTATCAATCAAAATTTTGTTTATTCTTCTAATTTCATATTTTTAATTTATCTTATTTTAATACTTTTCACTAACAAAAAAAAAAAAAAAAAAAGACATGAAAAACCTTTATCAATTTTGGAAAATACTACAATTTACAAAATTTAAGGAAAGTTCTTTTTTATAAATATATACATATGGCGTTGTCATTGGTATTATTTAAATGTAGAGGAATTGCAAAAAGACATAATTTGTAAAACATACACAATTGGAGTTTAAACATTTTTACATTTCCTCATTCGAACTCTTAATATCTGTTTGACATGACTTTATTTTAAATCAACTAGTTTAATAGAATTGGATAACTGAAACTATAAAACTACAGAAACTTTTCAACACATTTTGAAATCCAAAATCAAAATCAAATTTAACTCTTCAAATTAGAACTGGAACAAAAATTATTTATAAATAACACAAATGTGACATACATACATCATTTTACAAACCTTTTATTTAATGAAAATTCCATTAATTCTGGATTTTTTAAAAAAAAAAATCTTTCAATTTAAAAATTAACCCACTACAATAGCGTATAACATTTATGAATAATTTAACATGAATGTAAATAAAAAATACTAGATTTCTAGTCTTTAAGATTAAATTCACATTTTTTTTTTTTTTTTTTTTTTTTTTTTTACTTTTACCAACTTCTAGATGATCTTTACAAGTCTTTTTAGACTTTTAGTAACTTCTAGGTTATCTTTATTTGACTTTTTAGACTTTTAATAACTTCTAGCCTTTTTATGAAAAATTTTGAAATGCACTTTTTAAAAGATTAATTAAACATTTTGTTTCCATAATGCAATATAAAACCTTCAAAATGTTAACAATAATACATTTTTCATTTAGTAACTTATTAGGACACATTGAGCTTAAGCTGGAAAAAGGATTTTGAAGCTTTACATAGTGTTTTAAAAATATATAACTATATTTTTATTAAAATTATCTATTTTTCTATTTTATAAGAATTATATTTCTAAGAAGAACTTGATCAATATGAAGAGCTCAGCAGCATAATGGCTAATTAGCTAGTGCTCTGGCCTTTGGTACAGCAGGCTTCAGATTCAAACCCTGGTGGTGGTAGGGATGTTTGTTAGTGGTTTGGAATTCACGCTAAGTAGTGGTCCTGGTCTGATTAGCCCAAAGTGGACAAAAAGATGACCATAGAGCGTTTAAATGAGTGTGTGGATTTATGTTGGGAACGAATTACCTACTTAGCTAAGTAATTGCTTACTTCGTCTTAGTTTAGTCTAAGTAAACAAATGAAATATACACTCGCTGTTCATCACTTAGATTATAAGTTATTATGTCTAGCATAAATGAATTATTTTTCAGAGCCAATAGCATAGTATTCCTTATTTATCAAAAAATGAGACTTTATATTTTTTCCAAGTATTATATCAGCACAGGAACCTATTAAACTGAATATTTAAAAAAAATTATAAATTTCTAGCTACAAAAAATGACGCTCTGTCGCTTGGTGCCACTGGTTTCGGGTTCGAGATACAGTGGTGTCATGGATGTTTGCAGTGGTTCGGAATCCACTTTAAACCGTAGGTCCTGGTCTAATATGGCTTTAGAACGTTGGGCGTAGGGCTTTTACGCTGAAAAAAGCAAACATCTTCTATTTCAAAATTTACCAGTAGGCAGACTGCCTTGGCTCACCATGGGGCTGTTGCGCTAATGAAGAATATAGAAGAAGGAAAAAACTTCCATATTTCAGAAAGCTAATAAAAATAAAAATCGTAAGAATTCAGCAAAGCATTATATCTAAACTGTTTAAAGAAAATATTTGAATCATAACTTTAAAAGAAAACGTAAAAAACACTGCGTGTTTCATTCCAAATTCTGACGGCTAACTTTAATCTGTTCGCATTGTATTAAAACTTCACCACTGTCAGACGTAGTATCATCATCCGCGAAGGAGTCTTCCCACGTAATGACATGTGGCAAACGACCTGAAGAATGCCATCAAAAGGGTCAGTGAAGTCAAAAATGTATTTGCATACCATTTCCACATTCAAAGTTTGACAAATATCCCCGCTCTCGACTTTAAGAAGAGAAAAATTCTACTTTATATAATACGATGGACGCCACTGCGAAAGTGCTGACTGTGAAATTCCAAATGACAAGCTTTCAATCTCCATCTTTGGTCACGTTTCAATTTTTTTTTCTAAATGAACAGAATTAAAATTTAAATAAATAAATTTTGGCATTTGTTATAATATAGGAGGTCATAATCAAAAACATTTCAGGAAATGCAAAAGCAATTTTGTCTCACCAAAGAGATATTATTAATTCTTGGTTATTGAAGAAAAACTAACCTTTTAATTTTAATTTCAATGTATATATAGTCAAATAATTTTATATGAGATTTTTTTATAAATAATTATGCTTAATGTTTTTAAAAAATTTTACGGTTATAGTTAAAATAAAAAAAAAAAATTATAAAATATTTTCGTATTCAGTTTTTTGAATATAAATAAAAATTTTGGATGGCACATTATTTATTTCAGAGAAAAAAAAAAAAAATGGCAATTTTTTTTTTATAATAACGCGTTATATATTTTTTAAGATAAAATAATAGCATGGATTATTCAAAATAAAGTCTTTTGAACTTAAATTAATTGTTTTAATTCTACTAATATTCTTGATAATCTTTATCTTCCAGCTTAATTTCAAAAATCAATTCTTGCACAGTTTTTAGCATGCTTAGTTCCAATAATAATGACTGACTAGAGCTCTGGCACTCGGTTGCACAGGCTTTAGGTTCGAGTCCCGGATGCTTGTAGTTGGTTAGAATCCACCTTAAAACGTAGATCCTGGTCTAATGTGGCTGCCTACAGAACATTGAGTTTAGGACTGACAACCCTACCCCATAAAAAGAAAATTTCTTCTGTCTGGCGTCCTTCGTCCTTTATAGGACTGTTACGTCAATGACGAAGAAGTTCCAATAATGTACTTGTGTGGTAAATTGAATAAATAGATTTCAAAAATAATAATTTTTAACTATATAAATTTTATTTTTTAAAAAAGTATAATTATTATGATTTTTTTTCCCGATTTATCGATTGAAGTGTAAAAAAATGTCCTTAACCCAATCGTACAACAGCCTGTGATTATGTGTGGTCAAAAATGTCTGCCAAAGGCGATACCCATGACACCTCTAGCGAACACATCGCAATCTTGAATAAATGGATCCAGCTCGCCCGGAATGTTGGAGAGGGAAAAATCTACATGTCAGAATCAGAAATGAGGGGAACTTTTTCCCCCTCCTCCACGATAAATGGAGGTTAAAGCTGTCGTAAATGATGGAGGTTACAATTACCCATCGTGGTGTGCGAAGTGCTGTCGATTTGGACCATCGCCGCTCACCACTCATCTGTGAAATGCAACCAGATGAGCAGGAAGGAAAGATGACTGCTGTTATTTGATGCTCTCCATGGCAGAAAAAAAGGATTGAAGGACGTGTGATTTCGCTGATCACCAGCTATTGACATGGAGGATCAAGAGGGAGAAACACACGTGGTTTAAATAAGGCCCATCAAAATGACAATACCATTTGCAATTCTGAAACCTTAAAGCTATCGTTTTCATTTGTGAATAATATGCGTTTTCATAACTGCAATTTTAGTGCTCAGAATAGAAAATCGCATTGCATCACACGCGATGTTGTCTAGAAATAAATATATTGCATAAAATAATGGGCAGTTCTATACGAGTAATGCTTAATAGCTGAAATTTTATTTCAGAATATAACTTAAGATAATCAACAAAATTTAAAAGCAAATTTGGAAATCAAAGCATATATTTTGGTTTTAACTTTTTTTGAACATCAGTAGGTGGACTTTGTGCCCATAGGCCACTGACATGAAGTGAAGGGGATAAACATTGTCTTTTGACATAACTTTTAGAAGCAATAGATCCACATTTGTGTATTTATGATATAAAGTCAAAAAATCTCCATCAGAGGACTTTAAATTCAATGGTATACATGGTATTTCAAGTCTTCTCGCTTCTGAAAGCAGTGATTGCAATGGAATCCGCCAATAGATTTTAACCTCAGTCCTACTTCATGCATCTCATTTTTGAACATCTGTGGACTTTGTATCCCATATATGCCATTGATACATGGCGTTTAAATCAACATCAGGTCTTCTCGCTTCTGAAAGCAGAGACTTCAATGAACTCTGCCAACAGATTATAACCTTAATCCTACTTGATACTTCGTGCTACTCACGTTACCACTGGCCTCGAATCGAGTTTTAATTTAGAAGAATTTTTTAATATTTTATATTTTTTAATGAATCTATTTGAATTTTTTTTTTTTTTTACATTGAACGAATTTTTTATAATTTAACCGAGTAAGCAATTAATCATTTTAAAAAGTAAATTTTTTATCTTAGAAATATTTTTTTGCTTTCAAATATTTTAATATCCAGATCATATGGAATAGGAAAAACTAAGCCAATCATTTTATTTTGTTGTACCGAAATCAATTATAAATATAAAATAAATATCAAATATAAATATATATATATATATAGTAAGCAGTTTTTTTCTATTGTAAAATTTTTCATCATTATTATCGAAAGTCAAATGGACGAGAAGATTATTAATATCATAGAAGAATGCATTTTAGCATCCTTTCATTCCTGTTCTTTAAATACAAAATAAGCTTACCAAAAATTTTTTATATGAATTTCTTTGTACATTTTTTTTTTATTATTATTTTTTTTTAATTGTTGAACTTCTTTAAAATAAGCGGAACATATTAAGAGTTAGAAGCACACCAGAAAAACATACATGCATGTTGAAACCACAAGAAGCTGAAAATTTTCTTGAGTCAAATCTAAATGTTTCTCTCATATCACATAACATAAGGAAAACATTTAAGACATGATTTCCAATATAATGGGTGTTGATGAATACATATTACTAAAATTTACAATTCAATTTCGGTCTAATTTTCCTATGTCCGGGCCAAAATTTGATATTTGTTAATTAATCAATAGCCTGCTATTCTAAAGGAACTACTATTAACCTTTATAACGTCCCTTTAGTGGTCAAAGTTATCGCGTTTTCCCTTATATTACACTATACTCAACCTTATACCTATGATTCTATAGGTATAAGGGGTTGCCAATCTGCCTATCTCTGTTATTCTATCTGCCAATTACTAACTTGCAAAAGTATATCTTTTAAAAATTACACTGTTCATTAATTATGTACATAAAAGCATTATGTAAGGATGGAATCTTGTAGGACATTTTGAATGGTTGGATTATGTGCGAACAAACCCATGACAACGGGTTATATATATATATATACACACACACTGAAGTGACAAAAGTCATGGGATACCTCTTAATATCGTATCGGCCCTCCTTTCGCCAGGCGAAGTGCAGCAACTCGTGGCATGGACTCAACAAGTCGTTGGAAGTCTTCTGCAGGAATATTGAGCCATGCTGTCTCGATAGACGTCCATAATTGTGAAAGCGTTGATGGTGCAAGGATTTTGGGCACGAACAGACCTCTCGATGATGCCCCATAAATGCTCGATGGGATTCATGTCGGGCGATCTAGGTGGCCAGATCATTCGTTGGGTTCCAGAATGTTCTTCAAACCAATCGCGAACAGTTGTGGCCCAAGCGACATGGCGCATTGCTATCCATAAAAAAATCCCATCGCTGTTTGGGTACATGAAGTCCATGAATAGCTGCAAATGATCTCAAGTAGCTGAACATAAGCATTTCAGTCAATGTTCGGTCAGTGGCCCGAGAGGACCCCAAGTCCATGCCATGAAAAAACAGCCCACACCATTACGGAGCCACCACCAGCTAAGAACAGTGTCTTGCTGACAGTTTGGGTCCATGGTTTCGTGGGGTCTGCGCCACAGCTCGAACCCTACCATCAGCTCTTACCAACTGAAATCGTGACTCATCGGACCAGGCCACGGTTTTCCATTCATCTAGGGACCAACCGATAACGTGCCCACGAGAGTCGCTGCAAGCGATGTCGTTCTGTCAGTAAAGGCATCGAGTCGGTCTTCTGCTGGAATAGCCCAAGAAAGCCAAATTTCTCCGCACAGTTCTAACAGACAAGTCCCTTGTCGTCCCAATTGATTTCTGCGGTTATTTGACGCAGTGTTGTTTTCTGTTAGAATTTACGACTCTTTGCAGACGTCGCCGGTCTCGGTCGTTAAGTGCAGGCGGTCGATCACTGCGCTGTCCATGGTGGGATGTTATGCCTGAAATTTCATACTCTCGGCACATTCTTGACACTATGGATCTGGGAATGCTGAATTCCCTAACGATTTCCGAAATGGCATGACCCATGCGTCTATCTCCAACTAACATTCCGCGTTCAAAGTCTGTTAATTCCCGTCGTGCGGTCATCATCACGTCAAAAACCTCTTCACATGAATAACTTGAACAGAAATGAAAGCTCTGCGAAAGGACTGCGCATTTATACCTGTTCTACGCGATGCTACTGCCATCTAAAAATTTGCATATTGCTATCCCATGACTTTTGTCACTTCAGTGTATATGTTATATATTTAAAAACTCTAATAAATTATAATTAACTTTTTACGAGAGCTTCCTTGATTTGCTATATTCTTTAAAGAACTATTATACATTCCTCCAACAGTTAATTTTAACTGTTTCAAATCAAACTAGCAAGCCAATCATTCCACAAAAATGCTTTTAAACAATTCCCTCCGGCCTCCTTGTTGGGGTCCGTAATAACTCTAATTTCAACCCCCCTATTCAATACGAAATAACTTCCACGGCCCGTAAATCTTTGTTCCTTCTAAAATGGGCGAGACAGTTCATTGGTCATACTTCCTAATGATCGGTTGTTTGTAGGGGGACGAATAGTTTTAATTTAAGATTATTATTGTTGCTTCTAGAAAATACTGAAGATGCACTGATGCATTTATTAAAATTAAAAATTATAAGTAATAGGATGTGTTACAATCATACTGAATATGCATATTTTTAATAAATTCATAATAAAGTACTTATTTTTACTTTTATAATGGATCTTATATTTTTGCTGCATAAGGTCTATTAAGGAACCTTGAATAGATTGGATTCTATACATTACGTATTCATAGAATTATATATGGCCAACTATATGGAAGGAATTATGTACGATCAAGCCCATAACAACAGATTTTTTATTTTATATTTTAACATCTCTAATGGATTATAATGAACTTTTTATGACTGCATTATCAAACGAGAACTTTATTGACCTGCTGTATTCTTTAAAAAGAACTATCATACAGTTCACTTTAAGCTGCTTCCATTCAAACGAGCAAGCCAATCATTCCACAAAATGCTTTTAAGCAATGTCTTCCGGTCGGGGTCCATAACAATTCAATCTCACCCCGCTGTTCAATACGAAATAACTTCCACGGCCCGTAAATCTTTGTTCCTTCTAAAATGGGCGAGACAGTTCATTGTTCACACTTCCCAATGATCGGTTGTTTTTAGAGTGACGAATAATTTCCGATTTCTGCCGCTCAGACAGGGGGGGGCAGGAGGTAGGAGGAATGGTAGGTTGTTGGAACACATTGGCACGTATGGAGTTTTTCTAGAACCTTAATCCTACATTTAGTTTTAGAGTCATGTTTTTCAGCGGAGGTTATTGGTTCAGTGTTTTCTATTCAGCTTTACGATCCGGGTAGATAGATGACGGAAAAGAACAAAATGGGATGAATTTCGGAAAGAGGAATTTTTTTTCAGATTAGTGTAAGGTGCTTTTTGAACCAGGTTTTACTTTGAACTGTTTGTAAGTCATTAATTTGAAATAAAGCTCTTCAATATCACTTTATTTATTATTGTCAATTATCTTTTGAGATTTTCTTGAGAAAGTCAAAAAAGAAAAACAGATACATATGAGACAAAGTATGAAAATAAATAACAGGATCAAAATCAAGAAACATAAAAACCTGTACATCTTACGTTTTTGTACGTTCATATTTTTTACATTGTAAACATTGTACGTTTTTATGTACCGCTTTACATAAAAACACGTAAAGTGGTACATAAACATGTAAATCGATAAAGTGGTACATGTACATCAAGTGTTACATGTGGTACATATACATTAAGTGGTGCATGCCCATGCATTATGCAGTTAAAGATTCACAGGATTTTATTTATATAAATTACGTTAATATTTTCAGTTTGAAGAATTAAAAGCTGTATTGCAGATGTTTTTATTTTCTTAATATATTTGGAGAAATTCACTACTGTATTCAATGTATGTTGGTTTTGCACATTGAATAGTGTTTTCATGATGATTAGAAAAATACTTTTTAAAGTTTAATATGTATGATTTCAATTTGATTGAATTTAATAATAAAACACAAAAAGAGTTTATAAAATGGAAACATTAGAGATTCATATGAAAGTTCTTAAGTTCCAAGCATCTCTCATCCTTTGAAGATTACAAATCACTATTAATAGACAGAGATTGAAATTACATAAAAACTTTTAAATTTTATTGTATAAAGGAGTCTAACTTTAGTTGAAATTCATCAAATTTATAGGCACGTATACTTTGAAAAGAACAGCAACTGAGATTTTAGTTTTGATAAAACATATTAAAGGAATGTTTGACTCTTAAATGATTTTTAAATCATAGACTTATCAAAAATTTTTTTTTAATAATTATAGTTAGATTTAAAAAAATCTTTTAAAGTAAATTATAAATTAATTTTTTTCAAAAAAAAAAAAAAAAATCAGATTCTGGTAAAATATACCCTAATGAAATATTGAACATTATTTTTATCATACTTCATAAAAAAGTTGATCATTATGATAAAGTTAATGTGTTAAAAATACTCATAATAAATTTAAATATATTTTTTATCACTATAAGTAAAAAATGATGTAACAGAAAAATAATAAGAAGAAAAAATGCTTTATTGGTGAACCAATAAATAATTAACATATTTTTTTCTATGAAAAGACTTTTTTTTTTTAAAAGTTTCTTCTCCAATATTTTTAAAAATATATTTCCGAAAAACCTAAAATTTTTAACTTTTAATAATAAAACATTTTTTTTAATTACGACCTTAACTGTTTTTATATTTCACAATATTACTGTAGTATTATACATATTTTATGATGATACCTAAACAATCTTTTAAAAAACAGTCAATAATTTTTTTAGTCTGATTAAAATCTAAAACTATTTTTTCCCTTTCATATTAATAAGGCATCTTAAATTTATTACACTCTTTAACCATTAAAAACCGAAAGAAAAGTCCAATTTTTTTGTCGATTTCTTAAAAAAAAATCCAAATTTTTTGTCCTTCGCCATAATTATTTCCAGATAAATAATATCTTTCACTTTTTAATGCCTCATTACAAACAGACGTGATTCGCAATACAAGACTCACTGATTGCTTTAAGCTTAGGATTATAAAAATAAATCTAATGCGCCTTAAAGGAAGGACCTTTATTAAAAATTGAAAAAGAAACTCCAAAATGGTTTATCGCGTTTTTGTTTATAAGTCAAAAGCCTTTTATAAAGAAAGGAAGAAAAACTTCCTTTGGTTTTTTTTCTTTTAAACTTTTGAAGTGCTTAAGCAATAAAACCTGCGCAAGCAATCATCCAATCTGCTTTTCTCTTCAAAACAAACCCTGATTATTTTCCGTTTATGAACGATAGTTAACTCATATTTTCCAATCCGGCCCAGCGCTGAGGTGTGTACCAGCCCTGGTCCCTGAAGGCTCATTGCAGTGGGGCACGTACACCAATACGAGGGCCGTAAAGCTTGGTTCTGATTGCGCCCATTTGCTGGAGAATCAGTACTAAGGAATACTGATACTGTTGCATGTTCCTATCTGGAAGGATCCATGTACACGTTTTTGTAAATAATGCTCCATTATTCTTTTTGTCCCAGGAGAGACCTTTAAGAGTGATAGAAGCACCGGTTTAAACCCGAAAAAAAGTAAAAAAAATATTTATTTTTCGTGTTTAAATATTTTTTTACTCTTCTCGAAGGATCATAAAAGATTTTTGGACTTTTTTTTTAAAGGAAAGGTTCTAAGGGACCGTTTGAAAGTAATTTTATTAAGCTAGACGATATAAATTTGGATGCATCATAATATGTTAGGTATTTTTTTTTTTTCAAGGTTAATTTTGATTTGTTTTTGTGTAGTAAATGATTTTTTTCATAGTCAAGATATATGCGAGTTAAGTTAAGTATAAGTGGTAATGATTGTAGAAAAAGTTTTGATGTGTGAGATCAAGTTAAACTCGAATAAAAAAATATATAAAATATTAGAATTTTTTTCTCTAAAACAACTTTATAATTAAAAAAATAAATTATTTAACAGCCAACATGTGTTTAAAAACTAAAATAACTTAGAAGCTATAAATTAAGGAAAAAAAAAAAAAAAACTTTTTTTCAGTACTGTTTCAGTTTTTTGGTTTTTCATAAGCTTTTATAAAAGAGTAAACATTTATTTAGTCACTAATTATATGAATAAAAAAATAATATCAATCAATATGAGTATATATTTAAATATACGAATATAAAAATATTCGAGTATTTGTATACGAGTATAAGAGTATATGTTTCTTTGAACGATATTATTTGTTTCATTGTAATGAAATAATTTCATTATAAAAATGAAATAAAAATTATAATTATTTACAAATATTAAAAACAGGGGAGACTGGAATTCTGAAATACTGCTAAATTAAATCTGTCTGATTTCTTAAATTCATGCAGCTTATATTCATTCAATTCATTGACCTTATGGCATTTTTAGAAAATCAAATAACAAAAAAAAAGTTTTCCTATAGAAAGTACATTAGGCAAGATATGTTCATTTTTCACAATGTACTTAAATGGTGAAACAGAAATTACTTTCTTTCCAACCAAATAATTTGAAATATCTATATTTATGATTGATCAAGAATTATTTATGATGATTCCAAAAATTATTTAATTAGCAGAATTATTTGGGATGAATCAAGAATTATTCTTTATTAGCAGAATTATTTGTGATGATTTAAGAATTATTTATTATTAGTAGAATTATTTGGGATGAATCACGAATTATTTATTATTAGCAGAGTTATTTGTGAAAATTCAAGAATTATTAGCATAATTATTTTGATGATCCAAGAATTATAAGCAGCAATTTAATAGGAAAATCCTTATATCATTCCAACAAAAAATGTAAAAATAAAACCAACGATGCTAAAATAAGTAAACAAATTAAATTTACTTTTAAATAATTAGCAAGTTTCGTAAGCTATTGATGACATAAGAGATGGCTGTCACAAAAAAAAAGTACATGGAGAAGAAGGCCTACAATCGGTACATGGAAGCTTTACCTGTTTATACAATATATAGCTTTACTGTTATTGAATAATGTAACATACCTGTATAATTGTCATTTATTTATTTTACCGCATAATACATTTTTTCTCAATCTTACTTTATAACCCCAAATATTTAAAAAAAATTTTTAAAAAAATATAAGCCAGCAGTTTGGTTAGTTTACGATGCAAAACACTTATTACAAATATGTTTTCTTAAATGCAGGAAATATAGCATCTAAATTATACAAATATGTCTTCGAGATATTAATGACTTATAGCTGAATACTTCTATTTGAACTTCATATTTTAACAATCAAAGAAAAATAAAAAGAAATGAACCTTTATTTCAAATAAAATAAGACCAGTAATAGTATGAATAATATTGATAGTATAATAATTACTATCTTGGCATCATTTAATCTAACTGGTGAAGATCTTTTTTCCCATTAAAAGATCATTTTTATTTGTGAGCATAATTGAAAGACATCCGTTTTTCTATTTTAAACAAACTGCTTGAACTAATTAACTCTTTAAAAAACCACAGCAACCAATGACAACTTCCACTATTGCTGAAAAAAACGAAATCCTTTTTGTTTTGGAACCGATATCCTTTGCCGTGAACACACTTCTCAGAGATAACAAAGCGTCACCTCCACAAAACCAGATATACCATCGGAAACAGCTTCAACTCTTTCAAAAGCAGCCGATATCCATTTTGCTATTTATACAACTTTTTTTCCCTCCACAGTTTTCCGATTGAAGAAAAGGCAGAAGAAGCAAAAACAGATTTCGAATCTCTTGTTGGGAAACATTTTTATCTGACTCCATACGGAAGAGATCGAAGTAGGGGGGATATCTATCAGTGGGTTGCATCTGTTTCTCGGAATACAAAGAGAGCATCCTCTTTATTCAACTTCCCCATTCCTTTACAATTATGAAGAATGTGAAACGTTCGATTAACAGAACGACTTCTTCGCCTCGACCACCTCCTCTGCTCCACTAATGACAGATTCTTTCCGATTCGATTCGCTTGTTGTGACGTGCCCTTGTGTTCCATTGCCATTGTTGTAAAAGGAGTAAAAGTTGAGGAATTGACTTTGGAAGTGGTTGAAAGGGGTCATACGGAAAATTTCAAAGCGTTACTGCAGGAAGGTTTATTAAAATGTTTGAATGTGTTGAGAAATTTTAAAAGAAAATGCTGTTGAAATATCTTCTCCTTATTTTTATTAATGGAGAATTAAATTAACAAAATCGATTGATTCCTTATAACTGCTCTTTTCATTAGGAATTTGTAGCAATTTTAAATAGTTTCTCATAATGAAATTGTTATCTTAATAAATAGTCCTATAATATTAATAAGTCTTACAATACTTATCTAAATAATCCTTCCTTCTGTTTCATATATTTTTGTGTTGTACATCGGTAGGTCTTCTGTTCCACTTACTATGTCATGAACGACACACTGACAGGTAATAAAGATGACAATATTTTCCGAAAAGACTTTTTAATGGTAATTGAACGAGTAGCCATCGAATTTCCCTGTTTCTGAAAGCAAATGACTGCAACAGACGCCATCAGTGGATTGGAATCTAAAATCTTCAACACGCATTAGACATTCGCGTTACCATTAGGCTTCGAGTAGGCACCATACACATCAAAATAAAGAACAATTTATGTTAAAATGATAATAAAATATACTTGAAATAATTCAAAGTTGCAATGTATTTACTCTTCTACGGCATTCACTCCCTAGAAATTTGTTGACAACTTTAATAACGAGGCCAACTCCGTTGACAACTTTAAAAACAAAACCAACTTCTGTGGGTCACAGTGTGCAACAGTACTTCCAGAATAAAGTTTATTTATTTTTGGGTTTTTTTTCAAAAATTTCTGAAAGTGTTTGTATATATATGTTGAGAATAAATACAGACTATTGAAAAAGGTTTTACTGTGGTAACAGTGATAATAATTGTATCATAAAGGATAAAATATTTTACAACAAAGTGTAAGTTTACATTGCTATTGAATGTAGTAAAAAAGAATGAAATAACGATTCTTAATTTGTTAAATTTTAATTTTTTGTTAATGCCTTTCATCTGTAGTCAGTGCTACTATGATATTGTAGTTGATTTAGCATTACATAAGTTGCACCATAGAGTAAATGTTACACTACACTTCTTTCTGATAACACCGCAATTTAGTACCAATACTAAAATGCAAGTATAACATCTTAGAGGTGACGTATGGAGAGTGGCACTTCTAATTTCCCTTTGAGCCCAATACAAAGACTTTCTCGATTATAGCTCTATCATGATTTTCCTCGGCTAGGTACAAGAACTTCCATCCCGATAGTTCAGAAGACTTATGAGCTTATTATCAAATCATTCAATATCCTGATTTTAAATCATTACAAATATTTATTGTCACGATGTTATATGTCACATTTTACATGCCGTTGTATCGTCATACATATGCTATATTTGATTGTAAAAATTGCTTTTTAAATGGTTTCGTGGCACATAGTAACTCACGTAATCTAGAAGGAAGAGATCGAATGTTAAAATACACTAACATATCTGTTGTAATCACTGATTTAACATATTAGTAGACTCGATAACGTTTGTAAAAGTTTTTGAGACGATATGGCATATTTATCGAACTGCCGGTTACAGGTTTTCAGGTTTTCTGGATTTTCATACATAAGAGAAAGTTACTACGACTTGGACTCTTGGATAGTTCTTTGGATTTCCGAACTATTGGAATTGGGTTCAAAACTTGCCCAGCAAGACCAATTCCATTTCTGCCTTATTTATGTCAGACAGAAAAGTGATAAATTTGTGGGTGGAAATGTCCTTCCATTAGAGAATCTTCCTTCCTTCCATTCGAGGGAATCTTTTTGGAGGAGGCTATGTATTCTTGGAGAAGTAGTTGTTGAAAATTATGGCGGGTGAAATTAAGTGTAGTGTAGCAATCATTCTATAGTGCTTTTGTGGATAACGCTCCCGCGTCTGCTACACATTAGGTCAATAGATTTGGTAAAGCAAAAGAATATTTTTTTATTTATTTAACTAATATTAGCAATTAAAAAATAAATCAAAATGACAACTCTACAAAAACTTCCATTTTGCCAAGATTATGCATAACAGTTTAACAAAGGATAATTGTTGTCCCTCATATTGTACAGGTTAAAGCCTCCTGGTGGTTGGGTTTCCGAAATGGAAGAGTCAGGTTCGAAACCCGGCAAACTCTAACAGAAAGGGTATTGTATATATGACTCGGATGGACATAATAAGTCCATCCGGAAAACACTTCTAGAAATTAGATTCTATAAGTTGGGGGAGGATGATATTGACATTCCATATGCCATATGTTTCTCCATAATCTTGTGGGGCCTGTTGGATGAGTGACTAGCGCTCTGTCGCTCGGTACCACAGGTTTCGGGTTCGAGTTTCGGTGGTGCCATGGATGTTTGTTAGGGTTTTGGAATTCACTTTAAACTGCAGATCTAGGTCTGTTTAGCCCTCGTGTGTGCAAGATGACTGTAGAGCGACAAACCAAACCATAATCTTGTTGAGGCCTGATAGCCAATTTTATAGCGCTCTAGCCGTTGATACCGCAGGCATCAGGTTTAAATCCTGGTGGTGGCATGGATGTTTGTTAGTGATCTCGAAACCCGTTTTAAATTGTAGGTTCCGGTCAAATTAGCTCAAAGTGTGCACAAAATGACCATAGAGCGATAAACCAAATCAAACCAAACCGTAATCTTGTTTGGTCTCAAAATGTGCAGTAGGTGCACTTAGGTTACGCAGTATTTGCTACATGGTAGCAAATGATTAGATCAAAATGTTCAACATTCAAAAATATTGTAAACATCAGAGGTAACGCACAACGATAATTAATTGCAGCGAGGTAATCTTTAACTCTCCCTCACCGAATGAGTGAGAATTCTTGGCGATTCGAAAAGGCAGTTTGTGGGGAACCCCGAAGCTAGCGGAGCGGAAAAGCGACGGAAAGCAAATTGTAAAATCGAAAACGAATCATTTGACACGCAATGCGACTCTTTGTCCGTGCAACAGGGGAAAGGGAAGAATGACTCGGGGTTATGACTTGTGGCTTCCGAATGCCAAATTAATATCGGCTAAGCTATTAACGGGCGGATCGATTCGATTACTTGGAGGATTGATTGTCGCATTTGTCTTATCGGAGGACGCAGACATTGTCTGAACAATTGGAGGAGAGAGAGTGGTGCATTGTGTATTCGGAAGGCTTAACAGTAAAAGGAAGGAACAGCGTTTGCCGGCGGGTCGTTGCGATGTGCGTATGACAAAAGTACTGCATTTAATATATGTTCTACCTATTTTAAGTTATTTTTAAAACTGAAACAAAGAAGAACTTTTTTTCTTTTTTTGTCAATTTATGCAATTCATTTTTTTTTTTTTTTTCGATTTCTTAGTGTTTAACCAACTCATGGCCTAATGGTAATGTAATGCAACTAACACGCAAAAAAAGGTCAAGTTTAATCCTCTGGCATATAAAAAGTGTGCTTAATTTTTCGATACGCTATATGCTCATGCTCAAAATAAGGATTATTTTTAGATTATAAAGTTATGCTATGGTTACAATGTTCTTAAATTTTTTTTTTTTTATTTGTTTTCTTCAGGGAAACAAAATTAATTTTCTTGCGTCACCAATCGGTGAATCTCTTCTAATTTTTTTAATTCTAGCCAATTCATTCTTAATCAGCCAAAAAATATTCCTTTTTTTTTATCTCTTAACTAATTATTCAGAGTATACTTGTAGCTCGTATTTGTACCTTTAGGAACATCCTAAGTTAACTCATACAAAAACTAATCCTTAACTCAGAACTCTTAAGATAGGATAACTTGTATTGTACTAAGGCAAACATAAGTTCAATCGTCATAAAGTACATTTGACAACAGTCATTCTATCGTGATTTCATGTCTTTTTACCTCATTTGATTCGATGTCCTTGAATATCCAAAGATTAGCAACGGCCTGCCTGTTATTTATTGCTTAAGACTGCTTACTTTAATAACAGCTATGTGGGCATCATTGTATTATAGACAACCATGAATCAGAGATTTATAGTTTATAGGATATTTCTAGAATAAAAATAAATTAAACAGGATAAAAATTTATTTACCATAGTCCAACAATGCCTATATTCGATTTTAGTATTAAAAAGTTATTCTGAATTGAAGTTCTATTCGAAAAAAGGACCCCTATCTTTTAAAGGGTAACCCAAGAGCAGAAATACTAACTGACATCACAAATAGATCTTGACCAGGATAAGTACACTAAACTTCTCTTGCAAACTTGTTGTTGTGATAAACATTCATCGCTATGTTATTCTTTTATTCGATGGTGAATTTCAAAAGGTTTTACATCCTCACTTTTCAAACAATTTATAACATATCGTTGTTGTTTTTTTATCAGTAAAAGTAATCCTTAGACTACTACTAAGACGCTCGAGTATTTAAACTCAGCTACTACTGGAAATTACCTATTACTGGAATTACACTACTGGAAATTTCTTACCCTACTTGCAAAATTATCGCAATAGTGTAAAATTTCAAAAATCTTTTAAGTATTTATGTTCTTTTATTTTACTGACCCTTGCATAGGGTATCCAAAATTCACGCAAGAAGTAAGGCTTTAATAAAAGGTACAAGACGATTGGTTTTAGAAAACAATTTGGTATACTCACTCCCACGAAACAGCCTGCTTAAAGGTGCATTTTGAAGGGAAATCAGCTCTTTCAATACCATATATTCCAGACTACTTAGGATTTTTTGGGACACACCATACAATCTTAGCCGGACAAACACAAGCATTCTTGACTTGGAGAAGTCGTATTGTAGTGTGACACCAAGAACTTTTTAATCAATTATTGATACCAAATAAAATTAAACTGATGTAATTAGGCTACATTTAACAAATATAAAAGTCTGTTTTAGGCAGATATTGTTGAGAAATTAAAAATAACGGAGGTTAAATTTTTACAAATTATTTCTTACATTTTAAAACTAGGAAGAACGCATGTCATAAAAAGTGGCTTTTATTAAATTCAGTTTCGTTAAAAGAAAATAAATAAACAACCCATCCTGTTTGGAAAATCTAAAATAGAAATATCAAAGCTATACAATCTTATTCAGACAACAACAATCATTCTTGACTTGGAGAAGTCGTATTGTAGTGTGATATCAATGTCTTTTTAAATAATTGTAGTGCCAAGTGAGACTTCTACCTACGGGTGCTCCATCACAACAGAAACTGCCTTTCCATGAGTAAATACTCAAGATATGTACATCCCGCACTGCAGTGCACTGAGGATTAAACACAACACAAATAATTTTTACTATCAAATTCAATTAAACTTATATAATTAGGTTATATTAAATAAACATAAAAGACTATTTTAAGTAGATATTATTGAAAAATTAAAAACAACCGAGGTCAAATTTTTCCAAATTACATTTTGACAACTATGAAGATCTTAAGGTATAAAAATTGACTTTTATTAAATTCAATTTCGTTAAAAAAAAAAAAATATATAAAAAGCCATTCTTGTTTGTAAAATCTAAAAAGAAATATCAGAGATAAAAGACTAGCAAGAAAAAATAAAAATAAAAATAAATAAAAAATAGATTTTAAGTATTTTAACCTAAACAAATATTAGAAAACTCTAAAAAGTGCAAAAACGCTTTATATATTTTTTTAATAGCTTAAATTTAAGAAGGAAAAAAAATTCTTCAGTTATTTGTTTCTGCTTTATTTAAACAATGTATATTATAATCTAAAATTAAAACATAACAAAAGATAAGTGCTTCATAAAAACAAATTCATTTCCAAAACCAACAACTAAGTGATAAAAATTTCTATGAATTATCTCTCCAAGAATAAATATCTAATGAATCCGTACTACAAAGCCTCTTGCAGCATCTTAATGGAAAAAAAAAAAAAAAAAGTTTTTGACAAGTGTGCACACATAAAATTTTCAGACACTAATTTAAAAATCCATTCATTTGTATAGAGGATTATAATTGATACAAAGCATCCGTAGTACTGAACGAAACAGAACAGAAGTAAACTAAACCCATTAAAGCTGCCATGCCTTTGTCAGGCACACAAGAGGAATTAAAATAATGGCGATAATCTTCCGTTTCTTTTCTCAAAATATATTTACTGTTTTTATAAAGCTAAGCTAGTTTTCAAACAATCTGGCTAAGATTTATTGACGAGCTTGGATGGTTAAAAAAAAGATCTTAACAACGCTGAAGTATCAAATAAAATTTCGACAAAACTCCGAACAGAATGAAAAAAGAAAAGAACAAAAACAAAAATGTAAAAAAGAAAAATAATAAAAAAAAAAAAAAAAAATTTACCAGAACGCTTCCATTTTTACAAGAATAAACACTTTCTTTTCAGTGAGGATTAAGTAGTATAAAAACATTTTTTTTTTTTTTTTTTTGCTTTTCTGCGCTTAAGTTCTCTTTTAAGTATCAAGCGAGATATTTTCGCAAAGTCATTAATTGTATAAAAGGGCCCTATTTAATTAAATACAGAACAGGATAGAGAAAGGTGGAAAAAAATATCTTGGGTGTTTGGTCAAAAGAAATACAAAAGCTGAAGCGTCAAAAGCAGCACTTATGGAGTTTGTAATATGTTAAATGAAAAAGAACTGCTCCAGGAAAAGTTAACGCATTGAGAAAAAAAAAAAACACCATCACATTATTTAATACGGCGACTGGGCGAACTAATATTTTGAAAATCGAGCCTAGAAAAACTTGAACTGCTTCTTTTTAGAGGCTTGATCAAGTCGAATCGTACAGTAAAGAGCTTGATTTTGGCGTGAGGCTTGTTACTGTTTGGATGTTGAAGAGAGAGATACATAGTTTCATGGTTACCGTTCTTCTGTAAGAAATCGCCTTGGGCAAGTAAAGCACTTGATTTCACCTTCTCTTGTTTTCTTTAATTAAAACGATACGATAACAAAGGAAAAAACCCACTCTCAGGCGCAGAGATGAGGGGGTCTAATTAGCAAAATGTCAGATTTAAGAGAAGAAGCTATACAAAGAAGGGTTTTGAACGCTTACATGTCACGGGCAGATTGCCTCTCCGAATAGGCACATCGAATCCGGGGCGCTTTTTAAGGTTTACAGCTTATTAAATAATTACTCGCATTGATTTTCTATTAACTTTTTGTAGTCCGAGTCATAATTCTTTTAATTTGTTAATTGGTAATCAAACTGCTGTCAGGAAAACTTTCGCCTTGCTTCTCTCAAGGAGGCGGTAATTTTTGTTGCCTTAATTTGTTTTAAAGTAATTAAAAGTCGTGAAAGTAAGAATATCGAGTGTGTTTTGGAAGGTGTTGCTCAAGTAGAATGGCTGTCGGACTTTTTTTTTTTTTTTTTTTTTTTTTTTTTTTTGGTGAAGTTTCTTATGAAGAGATAGATGAACACTTACTTAATTTAAAATTAATTTTTTTTTGTATTTGATTCCTTCCGAAAATCACTTTATGTGTCAATTAGGCATTAAAAGGAGAAAAAAATAAATTTTAAAAATTATTTTTCAGTGTAGGAAATTAAGGTTCTTCATCAAGTTTCAGCAAGGATTTTGAAAATACAAATAATATGAATTGATTGCAATTCTATAGTAATAGTAAGTGTGCTTGAAAACAGTGACTTTATTTATCATATGTCTGGTTTGATTCTTTTGAATATCATTTAATATGTCTAACAAAAACATTTCTATAAATAATTTATATCACAATGTCAAATATCACTCTTCATCAACCTTCTTTACTCTTCTTTATTCATCAACCATCAATTATTTCTCAGTGTAGGAAATTAAAGTTCTTCATCAGCTTTCAACAAGCCCTTTGAAAATACAAACAATACGAATTGATAGCAATTCAATAACAGTAATAAGTGCTTGAAAATAGTGACGCATATTCAGTGTATAAACATATTCAGCGTGCTAACGTATATTGTTTAGTTTGATTCTTTCGAATGTTTAATATGTCTATTAGGCATACAAAAAGAAAATGACAAATGACAAAAATTTTTATGAAGAATATATATCACAATGTAAAATGTCACTCCTCATCAACCTTTTTTATTCTTCTTCTTTATTCATCAATCATCAAATATTTCTCAGTGTAGGAAATTAAAGTTCTTCGTCAACTTTCAGCAAGGCTTTTGAAAATGCAAGCAATATGAATTGATTGCAGTTCAATAATAAAAGTAAGTGCTTGAAAACAGTGACTTAATATTCAGCGGTTTATCTGGTTTGATTCCTACGAATATCATTTAATATGTCTATTAGGAATACAAAAAAGAAAAAAAAAGAAATGTCAAAAACATTTTTATAATGAATATATATCACAATGTAAAATGTCATTCTTCATCAACCTTCTACAGGCCTTTTAGAAATACAAACAATAACAATAGATAGGAGATCATTATTAATAGATCTTTGAAAAATCACTTAATTTGTCAATTAAACATTAAAACAATAATAAAAAATAAAATCTTTTTAAAAATTCTTTTACAATATAGAAAAGTACAATTCCTGAACTTTTAAATAATATAAATAGAAATTAATAGCAATTTCATAACATTAGTAAATAAATTAATAGTGAATTATCTTTAGTATTTTATTTCGTTTGGTTCTTTTTGAAAATCACTTTAATATCAATTAGGCATACTAAAAAGAAAAAATAAAATGCAAAAAAAAAAATTTGCAAAAACTTTATAAATGTAGAAAATAATTTTTCTTAAGCCTTCAGCTAGCCTTTTCAAAATACAAGCAATAAGAATCGACAACAGTTCGTCAGTACTAATAAGGGCTTTAACACTGTCATTTGTGTTGATTAAGGTAATTTGTGTGATTAATTCAAAAATCCCTTATTATCCTTGCAAATTAGAAAGTAAAAAAAAAAAAAAAAAAAAAAAAAAAAAAAAAAAAAAACGTTTCTAAAAATGCATTTTAAAAACATAGAAAATAAAAGTCCCCCTTCAATCTTTAGCAAACCTCTTAGAGTATAAGGTGTCCCAAAATTCAAGCAAGAATTAATGCTATTAATAAAGGAACAAGAGGATTTGTTTTAAAAAAATAATTTGGCATATTCACTCCCCACGTTTTCTTACTTAATAATAATAAGCAAAATATTCATAATTTTTATGAAAATAACCAATATTAATAGTAATTAATAAATTATTTATTTATTTATTATTTTACTATGATAAGCACCTAAACTTTTATAATTTATCAATCAATTCACAAGAATTAAAAAAATATTTTGTGAAATAGTAAAACACCAAAAAAAAAAAAAAAAAACTCCTTTTAAACACTCCTTCTAAAACCCACCTACTCTAAATTACTCAAACGGTACATATTATTTACCCTCTCTAAAAATGAATTGAGTATATATTAAGAACTTTAAAATTTGAAAAAAAATTAGTAAAGGTAGGTTTCTATTATTTTTTATAATACCTTCACTAAAATTAATTAGTAACTTTTCTTCGTAGGTATTAAACCTAACAAAATTTCAATTTTTTAATGGATAGATTTTGTTCATGTATTATTTTCCCTCCCCAACACCAAGCCTACAGGGACATTTTGAAGGGAAACCAGCTCTTTCATTACCAAACATTCCAGATTAATAAAAATTTTTGGGACTTGCTATATAATCTTATCCAGACAAAACAATCATTCTTTATTTGGAGTATCGTATTGTAGTGTTACATCAATATATTAAAAAAAATTTGATATCAAATTAAATTAAACTGATATAATTAGGTTTTATTAAATAAACATAAAGAACTATTTTAAGCAGATATTATTGAGAAATTAAAAACACCGCAGATCAAATTTTTCGAAGTTATTTTACATTTTATGATTATTTACAATTATTTATTAATTATTTAGAATGTTCAAGAATCAAATCTCGCAACACTCTATGCGAACAATTAGGATCGCTAGAAGTTTATTAATGCTAATAAGTGACTAAAAAAGGGACATATATTGTTTACCTTTAGTGTCACAAATAAATATCAAAAAGAAAATGTTTTAAAAATTTGTCACACACTGTTGAAAATTAAACTTTCTTCATTAATTTTCAGTTAACCTTTAAAAAATATAAACTAACATTTGAGTAATAATCGTGTTTTAAAGCTGTGACTAATATTTAATATTTTATTTTGTTTGATTCCTTTTAAAAATCACGTAGTCTTCTATTAAGCAATAAAAAGAAGAAAAAAATGTTTATAAGAATTTGTCATACAATGCAGAAAATTAAATTTATTTATGAATTTTTAGCAAGAACGTAGAGCAGCTCGATAATATTCATAAATGTATACTTATATAGTGACTTATATTTATTTGTTCATTTATAAAACCTATTAATATCATTTTTCATTTTTTTATATTTATAACATTGTTGAGGAAAGCATATAAATTGATATATTATTCTATTGATTAATAAGTATTATTAATATAATTATCTGTTAATATTAGTAAGTGACTAAAACAGGGACTTATATTAGTTTGTTTGACTTCATCGAAAACGTGAAGTCAAACAAAGTATCTTAGTTAAACATTAATAAGGAAATGTTTGTAAAAATTTTGTCACACACAGTCGTAAACTAAAGTCTCTTAATTAATTTTCAGTTAACTTTTTAAAATATATGCTGATAGTTGGATAATATTTGTGTCTTAAAACAGTGACTAATGTTTAATACTTTATTTTGTTTGATTCCTTGTAAATTACTTAGTGCATCAATTCAGCAATAAAACGAAAAAAAAAAAAAAAAAAGAAAATATTTATTAATAATTTGTCACAAAATGTAGAAAATTAAAATTCTTTTTTATGAATTTTTAGCTAGAACGTAGAACAGCTAGATAATATTCATAAATGTTTTGAAACAATATATCTTAGTTTTTTCATAAAACCGATTAATTGATTAATTATTTTCAGTTTTTTTAAACATTTATAGCATTGTTGAGGAAAGTATATACTATAAATTCATTCTACCATATCATAACCTATGTCCCCTATTAAACAGGAAGCAAGCATGTTCATAGAAAGCCGATCACTCTATACTCCAGCACAAGTATTCTTATGATTCTCAAAAATTTACATACGTCATCTCAATATGCCTTCCTGTTATTTGAAATTGCATTCCGGAATAAGCCCTTCTAACGAGCAACGAATAAACAGTTATCTGACCATCCGATCTCTTCCCGATTTTGCTGATGCTCTAAATCAGTTGGCTGCACTTGCATAAAGCACAACAACTTTGTTCCCAATGAAATTGAAGGTGCAGCTAGGCTCTTCAAGGACTCGAGGCATTCTCTTCTCGAGTTGCTGCCATGGGAGTTCCACCATGTCTTCATTTAATAATGGTGGCAGATCGGTGGTTGATAAACATGTACCATCGGTAGGATTCGATGTCCATGAACAATGTGTGGAGCATGCTTATCGGCCGGCCATCATGCCGTCATGGCCATTGAGAAGAGTCTTATCTGGTTAAGATTAATCTCCGGGCTGGGGTTTTTTTGTGTGTTCATTCAATCAGTCACGCAGGCGCGCTGTCAAATGTGGGGATCGCGTATCGTATCTGGACCATCAGCCTGGACTGATGTTTGTTGGAGGTTTATTTAAATATGGATTAATGAAGCATGTGGTTGTATGAAGGCTGATAAAAATGTTTCCGGTTTTGCATGATAAAAATTCATAATAGATTTACTACTCATTTCATGTTACTTTACATGATGTTGATGCTAATGTAGGAGTCTTAACTGTATACATTTAAGCTGTATTAGATTACATTTAAGATACAACAATGTATTTTAAATAAAAAGTCAAGGATAGTGTTGTGATATTTTTTAATAAATTATATAGAAGAAAATAGATACGCATGCATTGCATTTAAATATAAATAAATAAATACTTTACATATTCTTACTATAATAAATAAATATTTTAAAAATAATAAATAAAAAGAATTCTTACTATAATAAATAAATATGTTAAAAATAATAAATAAAGAATTCTTACTATAATAAATGAATAATTTATATATTAATTATATAAATTTAATTAATTACGGACAAAAATTATTTTTTGGGAACGAAGTCCCATAAGTTTAATTTTTTTGTAAACAAAGTCCCAAACATTTTCTATAAAAATTTTTTTAATTTGAATGAATTGTAAAGAGAATGAAAATGTCCAATAATTATTTTGACTTTTAAAGAAAAGCCCTATATTTTTAAAATTCATGTAAGAAGTAGCATATAAACCTCAATCATGTGGCATTTGAAAAAGCAAGGAAAACCAAATTATTTTAAAACATTTATAATGCAGATAACAGAATTATCAAACAGGCATTAACATGACAAATAATTCGATTTAAAAAATAAATAATACGGTAAAATAAATAGATTTGTTAACAATTTTGGTCGAAGACAATAGGGTAATCTTTAGGAAACAGATTAATAAATGGAGAAAAAAAGGAAAATATATTTATGAAAGAAGTTATAAATTATAAAAAATATCAATTTGAGAAACTGGCGGATTTACATTCTTTTCGCTTAATATTGTATTGAAAATGTTTCTGGATTCTTAACTTCAAGAAAATGAGATATGAATAAATTAATAATATTCAATTGTTCATTTATGATATTTTTAAATTTCCTTTTTATTCTTCTTCATTGGCCCAACAGCCTCATTGTGGGCCAAAGCTATCTGCTACCGGCAGATTTCGAGATAGGAGATGTTTTCTTTTTACGGGGTAGAGATGCATCAAAAATTATGTTTTCCAATCTTCAATCAATTTCAGCGATGGAACAGCCCCATGGTGAGCCAAGGTCCTCTGCCTTACTGGCAGATTCTGAAACATGAGATATGTTGTTTTTCTTTTTAGAAGGTAGGGTTATCAGCCCAACGTCCAACGCTCTACAGTCGTATTATACCGGGACATACAGTTTATAGTGGATTTCGAACCACTACAAACATCCATGGTGTTGCCGGGACTCAAACGCGAAACCTGTGGCCCCGAGCACAGGGGCGTTATTTTTAAATTTTGCAGTACAATAAAATAACCATAATAATATTTCAGAAGGAGATGTAAACATAAACAAAATTATGTCAAAATAGAGAGAATTATTTATTAAAAATTATAATAGATTTTCTTTAATCATTTTTGAAAACAATTTTGTCACTAAATATCTAAACAAGTAATATAAAAAAAAAAAAAAAATTAAAGTCAATTTTACTTTTTTTCACTCTATTGCAGAAAGTCCTTTATAAATAATTTTCATTCATTTTTTTAAGTTTATCTGGCGCCCTCTATTATTAGATACATGCAACTTAAATCTAAAAAAAATATATAATTAGTTAATTAAATTTAATTACTGATTTAATATTTGAAAAAAACTGTATTAACATCAAGTGTCATCCACTACAAGTTCAAAAAAATGTATTTGAAGTTGAGCGGATGAATAAAAAGTATTTTCTGAACGATTGAAAATGTGAACAAGATATATATATAGGGAGAGTGTGAGCTAATAGAAGGAATTGAAAAAAAAAAATTTTTTTTTATCTTTCCTTTTTTTCTACGAAATTCTTAAACTTAAGAACATTTTAATTGACAACAAAATAGTTCTGCTCCACCATTTTTAATATAAACACCAACTTCCTCTGTGAGAGAAAAATTTTTCCTCCTCGTAATAGCATCAGTTTAAAATGACATATTCGAAACTAACCGAATTTATTCCTTAAATCTGAAAAGAGATCAGGAGCCCAGAGATCATCGGTGAGAGAGAGCAGAGTCGGGGGATTCTCACTTAACATTATCCAGGAGGTGCCTGTAGCTTGAAGATCAGCTACGGACACGGAGTAACAATACCAATGCGACTCTTTATGAACATGTTAGACCGGGACCTACGGTTTAATGTTGATTCCGAACCACTACAAACATCCACGGCACCGCTGGGACTCGAACCCGAAACCTGTGGTACCGAGCTCCATAGTTTTAGACACTCGGCCAGCAGTCCCCTTTTCATTAAATATCTAAAAAAAAAAATTATTTTCCTTTTTTTTTTCTACGAAATTCTCAAACTTAAGAACATTTTAATTGGCAACAAAATACTTCTGTTCCACCATTTTTAATATAAACACCAACTTCCTCTCCTCGTAATAGCTGCAGTTTAAAAACGACATATTCCGCAACTAACCGAATTTATTCCTTATCTCTGGAAAAGAGATCAGAGATCATCGGCGAGAGAGTCGGAGGACGTCATTCCCGAAACCAATTAAGCGCGCTTGAGCAAAAGTAATCGCAAAAACTTCCATTTCTTTTCGACGCGGCTTACTTTTAATTGAAAAGAATCGTTCCGGGTCCTTCTCCTGCTTAATCCGGTCCTGCCGCCGTCCAATGGCCTTAAGACAAACGACAAGAAAATCGCTCGTCGCCCCCTTTCGGCTTAGGCTTAACGCCTCCATATTGTCCCATTCCACCATCTTAGGCTTAAAGGGGGGGGCGAGGACGGAGTCGATGATGGGACGTGATAAATAAAAAGAGCACCTCTGCCTGACAGAGATATCAGGCGAGATGACCCAAAGGACATCGACAGCAGTGATCGTTCGGGACGGACATCTTTGGCCACATTTGGCATTCATGTATTAGCAAGAATTATGACTCATGATCTTAAGGCCTTAATTTAAGCCTAAGTAACTAGTCATAGTAAAATCTAGACTCAAATAAAAAACTGAGGGCAAACAATTAGTCATCAAAATCTGGAATTTTTATTAAGCATTATATTCTTTAGTGATGCATTATAAAATGTTTACGCTGTAATTTATTCTTGTTGTGGTAGTTAAACAAGGTTTTTGATGTGAATCAAGCAATTCAAGTAAGGATATTAGATAACTTTAGATGTATGGTAAGATGAAATTAGCTTAATTGCAAAGTTAATGAATTAAAACTTTTTTTTTAAAATAGACGAGATTATAAATGAGATACTACTGAGGAAATTTAAGTTGAAGATCCCAATTCTTAAAATTATAGTAAAATAGAAATCTAGTTTTCCCAATGCCTTTCAGGGCTGATGAGGCACGGCTTTATTTACACGATCTTATATATGCTGTCGAGACATGTGAAGAAAACATTCTTGTTGGGGAAAATTTTAAAAAATAGATTTATTAAAAATATTTCAGAAAAATTCGAAAAGATTTCGTGTTGTTATGTTATCAACTGTTGAAAACAGGAAGTTGCAACACCGATAACAAATAAATCAATTTTGAAACTTTATGTGGTCACTGGTATAAAATACTTGAAATGTAAATTATTTTTTAGTTCTATAATTACTTGAACTTAACTGCAAGCTGTAATCTTTAAAAAAAAACAATACAGTTTTTTAATGCAGATTTGTTAGTAACCAATATGCCAAATTAAAAATTTAACCAATATTGCTTAGAGATTCTAAAAGCAATATTATCTAACTACAATTTTATATTTTTTAGAAATCTTTTAATACATTATTAATATAAATATGATATCACAAATCTTTGATTTGGCATGGAATACCACTTAACCTTTAAAGTACAATTTTACAAAGATAATGATTAGATAAAGATAATGATTGCTTAAAATTTTTTAACCTATTTATTTATAAAATATTTCTTAATTTCTCTTCCTTCTTGACTTGACTTGGTGCTTTGAGATGTATGACTACCGAAGCTGCTTTTCTCAAAACATTTTGGCAAAAGTTTTTCTTCTTAACTGTACGAGCAACACAAAATTTTAACTATAAACAAATTAGTGACCAAAGATGTCTTCCTCTGATAGGTTTGCCAATCTCTGTGTGTAACCTCCGAGTGAAATATGACGTCATAAGTTCCCCGGGTGAGTGAATTAAATTCCGGGCGACCGCATCCATGACGATGGCTGCCGAAGATTGGATTGGTCCATGATGAGCTGGGTCAAGATATTGAGCTCCTTCGCAATGCACCTAATAAGAACAAATGGAACCAAATAAGCGCCTTGTCTTCCAAATATATTTGTTCTCTTCTTCGCTTTGGACGAGATAAAATACTTTTACCTAATCCCGACACCGTTTTCACTCTCAGAGGTCTTCAATTCACCCTTTAAGTTGATCTTCCTAACCTTGTAATGCTCGGTTCTGTTACGGTTTACAGTGTAATTAGTTTCTGTTTCCGTTTCGTTTTAATTGTGGTTTACTTTTTAAGGAAAAATTGCATCTGCAGAATTATTTAATGTTTAATATTTTTTTAAATATTTATATATAAATCATAATCAAGATTGTTTGGGGGTTAAGCTGAATGGAAAACATTTAACATATACACACAATCGACTATTTCACTAAAAGGTGAAATATCAACATAAAAAAAAACTAATTGACCAAATTAAAAGTTTAATGAAAGTAGAAAAATATGATGTTTCATTTAATAAGGTGTCAAAATAATTTTAGAAAATTCATAGAAAATTTTATTAATTGAATCCTTTTTAAGTGATATTTTAATGATAAATTTCTAATACAGAAAATTCATGTAATTAACTGAGAATTTAGAAGAAATTTTTTTGAGAATTTAATTAAATATTCATTTTACCTTTAGGGTATTCGTTGAAATACACATTTCGGGTTTTTACTTATTTTCATTAAATATTCATTTTTTACCTTTTGGGATTTGAGGTCAAATTAAGGATCAAGTTCAGGTTGAGGTCAGATTAAGGTTTAAGGTAAGATTTAAGGTTATTGATAAAAAATATCTTAAAATGAATTTATTAATTGTTTTATTAATGCAAATGAAGTAACAATAACAAACGAAAGCCAGAGGGGCTAAACATGATGACCC
Organism: Caerostris extrusa; assembly: GCA_021605095.1. Lineage (NCBI taxonomy): Eukaryota > Metazoa > Arthropoda > Arachnida > Araneae > Araneidae > Caerostris > Caerostris extrusa. The sequence goes on along the minus strand of BPLR01005391.1, from coordinate 69,719 downwards.
CACATATATACAGAGAATGGAAGATAAAATCACTGGTAGGATAATCCTTCAGTTGAGCTTGATGAAGATGGATAGAAGATGGGTACAGCAGAGAAGTCATCTCAATAGGTTTTTTTGTTAAATATGTGTTTTGTTTTGTTGGTGGCAAAAAGTAACAGCAGCATAACAATTTCATGTAGCGTCCCTTAATAATGTTAAATTTGCTATACATTTTTCATTCTATAGTACAGTCAAAATGTTCTACCTTCGGAAATAACAGCTCTAATAAAAGTTGGATTAAAAAATTTCCTTTTTGTGTACGAATTTAAAAAAAAATGTTAACTAAATATTTTTATCAATCACGTACTTGCTTATCTTTTCGACTCACTTACATTTTTTTATGTTGGTTTAAGTCCTCTCTTCCCCTCCCCACTGCGCATGATCACTTTTGTAATAAGAATACCACTTATTTTTCTTTTCAAATATAAAAGATGAAATAATACTTTTTTTTTTTTTGAGGATTTTCTGAAGTAGCTTCAAAGTTACAGCGAAAAAAAATCCTAAAAACCAAAACCGGACAGTTAGATATTCACTTACAGTCGCCATTTAACATACTAGTTTTTTTTGTAAGGAATATAGGAAACAGAGCCATTGCCCTCTTAATATGCTGATTCTGATATTTATTCCATAGATTATACAATTCCCTAATTGTATATTGTTATAAATAATATAATGATGTCAATTAAAATTTAATATTCAGTTCTGAAATTACTAAATTGAAGATATAGAAAATTAAGAATATTAGACAGAAAATTATTCGGTTGCATGCTCAAACAAAAAATAAGAATTTCATTAAAGAAATTACGAAAAGAAATGTATTTACAGAAATAATTGTTTAAGAAAGAAGACCATTTTTTTATCCCCATACATAATTTAATGAATATGCGTACTTTTCGGAAATTATTAACGTGAAAAATCAAGCAGAAAGAAGAGCACATCTCAAATAATGAGATTATTTTTTTCTTCGCCAACTGAAAAAAAAAAAAAAGCGCCAGAGACAGTATTAAGTCCGCCAAATTAAAATGCAACAACTTCTTCATTAAAGAAAATCCTTAGCATTCGAGTTTCATTCGAGATTACCGATGTGTCCTATCAAGCAAAGTTAAGTTCACCGCCTTTCTTGGTTTCCGAGATCATTACAAAGCCGTCATCCCCGTTAAAACAAGATAACAAACGAACGTGACTCAAATCTCCCAGTAATTAAAGCAAAATCCGACCTTTCCCAATCGTTATTTCCTGCACTAAAAGAAAGTAATGGGATGGGAAAATAGGGGAAAATAACCTTCCCTTTTCCCCAATGCAACAGGGGAAATTGTAGTCGCGATGTAACAATTAAGGAATAAGTAATGACGTATTCAGCGACAACATTGCAAGGCTTGCAGGTGGATTTTTGTGTTATTTAGACTTCATCTCTGTGTGATGGCGAAAGGGGATTTTTGAAATGAAAAGTGCACTTGAATAATTGGAAAGATCATTTTCAACTCGATAGTCAATGATGCCAGTGATACAACTTGCAATTATCAACATACTATAATAATGATACAACAAAATTTTACAGGCAGAATTTGAGATTTGCTTTGATAATTATATTTGCTATCATTGATATTTGGTTGGCTTAGTGTTTTTAAGGAATAATGACTCCACAATCAAATAAAAATTTCATTCAATTTCAAGTTCATTATTTATTTGATTAAAGATTAAGAATCAAATAAGTTATTAATAATTTATTCCACTAAGATGTGTGCTTATCTTTCTTATTTTTCTTCCTGTTTTTTTTGTAAATATTAAAAAAATAATAACTAATTTAATAAATTTAAATTTAAAAGAATTTGCTTCTTCATCGAGACTTCCCAGTCCGATATGCTTTGCACTTACGTTGAGGTGTTCTCCGAGTTTGGGAAGGAAATTAAGCATCTCTGAATGTCCCTCCAACGTATAACTGGTGCTTGAGAGAACACCCTGGTGGTGTCATGATTTTTGGAGAACTACAGAAGCCAACAAACTTGCTTACTACGTTATGCCAGAGGACACTGAGGAGTCTTAACTGTAAACTAGAAGATTTTGGGACCTGCACCACCAAGTTTTTTCTCAAGTATCACCCACTCATATTTTAAACTGCATTGATTTAACACTGAACGAGGGTTTTTAAACCTCATGGCATTCTTGAGACTTTTTAGAGTTTATGGACTTATGGATTTTGTCTAAAAGCAAGATAATATCGGGGAACAGAAACAACAATTGTCATGTGATTATATTTTCATATGATTCCATTGTCATGTGAAACAAATTGTCATGTGATTCTATTGTCATGTGAAAACAAATTTGTCATGTTATTCTATTTAGTTTAAGGACTGGGAATATGTATGTAATTACTGGTAATTATGGTATTAAAAATGCACGTATAAAAGCGAGTAGTAAGTTTTAATTAAATAAAATCACATCAATACTATTATTCATAATGTTATGTTTCTCATAAAAACGAAAAACTAATCATTTCAGTTTTGATAGTAGGTAATTTTACGTCTTTATTTTTGTATGATATTATGAACAATAGTAAAAATGGCAAGACCATAATAGAAACGTAAATTATATATTAAATTCACTCTCACAATGAGAATAACTTTTTAATTTATTAAAAAATGATACACGAACATAATCTATTCATTAAAAAGAATGAAAGTTAGTGACTGTAAGGTTTAATGCCTACAAAGAAAATTAATAATTAATTTTAGTGATGGTATTATAAAAAAAATAATAGAAATCTTCCTTATGTATGCAGATACGATTCTTCCAACTAAACAAATTTTTTAAAGTTTTTATATATACTTAGTTATTTTTAGGGAATAAAAAATATAAACTGTTTTTAGTGCTTCACTGTTTCAAAAAAAATGTTTTTTTTTTTAATTGATTGATAAAAACTATCAAAATTTTAAGTACTTATCATAGTAAAATAATAAATACTCCATGTGGGTCAGGGTTAAACAGCGCCACTATAGCCCATGCATGTCGTGAAAGGTGACTAAAATGGGTACCCAATGCTCGGGGTATGACCGGTGAGGTAAAGTCGGACTTTTATCTTTGGGGGCCTCATGTCTTTGTGCTGCAAATTCAAAAGAATCTGCGTGTTTTACTCTTTATCATGATTCGTACGGGTTCATGGACTTGGTCTAGATGTTACTGTCGACCAAGGATATAATACAACGTAATAAAAAATAATTAATAAATAAATTATTTATTATTAATATTTGTTATTTTCATAAAGGTGCCTGATGGCCGAGTGGCTAGCTGTCTGGCACTAGGTACCACAGGTTTAAGATTCAAATCCCGGCTGTGCCATGAATGCTTGTAGGGGTTCGGAATCCAATTTAAGCTGTAGGTCCTTGTCTGAGATGATGAACATGATCGTAGAGCGTCACAGAGTCAATCAGACTTATCATCCCACTTCGTTTTACAAATTGTAAAGGAGGAACCGTTATGTGTGTTCGCTCGGAAACCTATTCAAAAAATGATAAACAAAATATTCATAAAAGTATAAAATAAAAATATTCACACAAAAAAAATGAGGTTGAAAATCATATTTAGAAATATGAGCCAGAAAATGTTGAAACTGCTATAATCAGCAAAACTTATACAAATTTTAAAGAGAAAGTGTAAGAATTACCACTGAATACTTTAAAGACACTCCTTGAAATTTTGAATTCCCTGATATAAAATTTGATACTAATTTTAGTTCTGGTTAATAATAAAAGAAATATCCCAGTTGTAGAGTAGTTCAATGAATAAATAATCGCCACTACATTTGTAGATTTTTCTAAAGTTTTTGCACATTTGTGTAGTTGTAATAACTTATTGTTAAAAGAATCTTTTGAGATTTCTATATAATGAGTGTTAAATTTTAATCCCAAGAAGCTTTTCATTATGAAGATGAATAGTCTCCTATTTTCGATAAATTAGAAGAATATGAAATTTTACTGAATTTCCAAATTAACAGTTTTATCTCTAGAAAGTCCATTGAAAGTTCCAAAACTTGTCCCAAAAGTTTAATTAGGAAAAGTTCAATGATGGGTGCTTTTCTCCAGTTTTAATGCAAAAATCTTTACAACGGAAAATTTTTTTATACAAAAGAAAAACAAGTCGGGTCAACAACTCACTAATCTTTTACAAAAGGCAGTTCAAAAGATTCTGTGCCTTAAGTGCAGTTCCCCATGAAGTCCAGGAACACATTTTCCCAGTTCTCTTGGTTTTACCCCAAAAGCACTGAAAATTCTTACCAGAAGAGGGAAAACACAAAACTACTTCAGAATTTTTAATTTTCCACCCAATAACTTGCTTGCAAAACTATCTTTTCAACAGGTTCTACGAGTGGACAAACTCTCTTTTAATTGTTGTCTCGGGAAGATAAAAGTTTATTTTTACACCAATTATTTATCACGAAGACACTGGGAAAGCTTCCATTCTCTTTGTGAAAGCAGTATCTGTCCTCTCTCTCTCTCTCTCTCATCCTGCTGCCACCCGTTTTACAAAAATTGAAAATAAAAAACTTATATATCGTTTGTATTAATCAAATTAAAATGAGCGAGCAAGTGGCTCCGTCACAATTGAACAAACTGAATTAGTATTTCTGAACGGGTGGTGATAATAAAGAAGACGAAGAAGAAGAACATAGAAGAAGTAAAAGCGGTGTGCCGGTGCTGATAATAGAAAGAAAACGAAGAAGGAGGAGATTTGGACAAGTAATTAAAATCAGCGTTTAATTAGAGTGTGTCGGGTTTGGGGAGGGGGTGGTGCTCTCGAGAACTTGGAGGATCCTTTTCTTGCAGGGGACGAAGAAAGGCCCTCCTCCGCACTTTTGGGTTTGGCACGGTCTTCATTAATAATAAAGCTTCCTAATTAATTCTTCCCGGAAAAAGGGGAGGTAGTCCACTGTTTTAATGAGAGGTCCTCTTCCGTATGTTTGTGTCTGTCCGTCGCACCTGCATCTACCGAGAAATATTGCAGTATAATTTGCGCTTAATTGGTGTTTCAATTAGTGCGGTGATTGTAACGCAATTAGGAGCAATTAATACTCTCCTTTTCGACAATTTTTCCCTTTCTCTGCTGCGAGAGGAGGAGGACGACAAAGTGCTCGAAAAGGGGAAGAAATACTTTGGCGGGAAAATTTGTTTGTTGTTTCGGTTGTAATGAAGACACGGGGTGACAAAGGGATCCCCGCGGTTGTGCAGTTGTCATTTCTTTCATTGTTTGTCACCCCGGCTCTGGGATAAAAGAGAGAGAGAGAGAGAAGACAGTAGTGTCTCGTTTTGTTTAGTTGGTGGGAAAATGGTGTCTTCTTTTGCGGTGTGGGAGTCGTATTGTGTGTGTTTAAAAGGGTGACTGAGAATTGTCTTATAAATAAATACTTTTCGGTATTGAGATCTTTTAGAAGAGTGGATGACTTATTCACCAACTGCAGAAACGGTGTGAAATAAGTTATCGAGAAACAATAGGTATTTAATAATGGAGTACATTATTTAATGATAATAGTGGACATTTTCTTATATTGAGAAAGATATATTTCTGGATGGATATTGAATGATTTACCTTTGCCATTAAAATATGTTTCAATAGGTTCAAAAATTTTTTTAAATACAATACTGTTCAAAAACTAAAATCATTTTGATATAAGGAAAATGGTGAAAAAATATGAAGACTTATTTGTTTGCTCAATTGTATTGGAAATATGTTTGGACAATGGAATCTAATGCGATTTTCAATTATCAATTGTTTTTTTTTTTAATCATAACTTGAGATAAAATAAGAGAACAATATTGTTACATTTTGCTTTAAAGTAATTTCTTTATGACGATGTTGTTGTTGTATGACATTATTGTGTTATCTGTTGCAATTAATACTTAATGTCAGTCAGCGGATGACGAACACCCCATGAGTAGTCAACTCATGGATGGAGGATCAAGATACTTTTTTTTTTCTTATCCCACTTGGTAGACAGCAACATCTAGACAAGTCCATTTGTTTGTTGTTTGTTTGCAGTAAAGACATACTAGGCAATGGGATCCAATACGATTGTGGAGTTCCTTTCAGTCTTTTATTTTCATTTTTTTTTTGTCTTGAGATGAAATAGGGAGGGAATAATCGTTTCGTTTTGCTTTATAATATCTTCTTAATAATTATAGAGACTTTTTTTTTCTAAATTAAAAATTGCATAAACAATGAATAATTATCGTGAAACTATGTAAATTAGTAATCGTAGAAAAATATAATAGTCTTAAATTCAGAAGGAAATATTTGCTGTAACAAATTAAGACATCCATCTGAAAACGTAAAACCTGGATGGAATTCAAAGGTAGTTCACGTAGGTAATTAAAAGGCAGAAAATTCTTAGAGGAATATTTTTGTGGTTTGGTGGAAGGATGACTGCGGTGACAATGGATTGTATAGTGATAATTACTTTTACCTCAGATGATATTAAAAGAGAAGAGGAGGTATTACTTTCGTTTTTGCTTATAAAAAAATACAAAAAGAATTAATTTACACATACAAAGCAAATTACTGATTATATTGCATAGAAATGATTTAAGAATTGAATACAAATGTAAGAATTTCGTTATTGAGAAGTCTTTTAAAAGAATAAAGAACTCATTTACTAACTGTAGGAATATCGTGAATAATATTGAATAGTAATATCGAAAATAGAATAATATCGAAAAATAATGCATATTTATATTAATCAGGAGGAATAATAGAAGACATTTTTCTTGGCTTACATTAGTTCATCTAACACAAATTATTTTGTTGTTTGTTTTCGAATGTTAGACAGACTTGATGACATTTGATATTAGAACAGTAGTAGATCCAGCGTTAACTAGGAAATCTGGCTACATTGTATGCACATTGTGCCGCCCAAATTTTGAACGCCCACTTTGAAAACCACTTTGAAAGCCTTTGGGAAAGTCTTCACTCCTCCAAGAATCTTATGGAACAGTATCCCAGATAAGTAAGTTTTTTGTTTCAGCAACTGAAAATGTATCAGAAAGAAGCATTTTAATAATTTATTGATAAAAGTTTTAACTTAAAAATATTCGTTTCCAAACAAATTTTTTAAAAATTTAAAGGTTTTTAAAGTATGTTCATCATGAAAAAAAAAAATAGAATACTTTCGAAATATATATACATCCAAAAATAAAGTAAACTTATTAAATGTATTCTTTAAAAATAAGCTGAAATCTATAATAAAAAAATGCAAATGCCACTGTAATAAAAGTTTTTAACAAAGGATTCTATAATCAAAGTAACCATTTACATTATAATAAAATCAAAATTGACCATTGTTTTTTGGCTGAACTGAATTTGTTTGGCTGCTGCAGCGAAATCAAAATCAAGGCCGCTACCACACGAAAGTAGCTTTTATTCTTTTTAGCACTTCTTAGCCGAATATTTCCGCTTCCCACATCGGACATCAGAACCATTAATATCGCAAATGAAATTCACAATACCCATGAACAAAAAGCTAGTTTCTGTTAAACCCACCAACCACTCTTAGAAGTAAGTACTTAGAAAATAATACGGATTCTGGTGAGGGATGTATTCCTTACTCGCGTCCTTTGTTCTGCCAAATCTGAGGACATCATTCATCCCTAAAGATTTTCGGGAACAATTTCGTCTTCATCTCCCCCATGCACAGCCAATCACAGACTTCACCAACACCTCGTCCTCGTAAACTAACCAAGACATGTATACTAAAATCAAAATTAACTTAGATCGCTATCACACGAAAGTAGCTTTTGTTCTTTTAGCACTTCTTCCGCTTCCCACATCGGACATCAGAACCATTAACATCCCAAAAATGAAATTTACAATACCCATGAACAAAAGACATTTTCTGTTAAACCCACCAACCACTCTTAGAAGTAAGTACTTAGACAATGATACAGTTCAATGTACTATCTACAGAATGTACTATTCCTTTCTAACGTCCTTTTGTTCTTCCAAATCTGGGGACATCATTCATCCCGAAAGATTTTGAGGAACAATTTCGTCTTCATCTTCCCCAATCACAGACTCCACCCCCACCCCACCCCAAACCTGACCTTTAACAAGCAACACCCGACCCTCCCAGCCAAAAGTCCGAACGACGCACACAATCTTTGACCGTGGCGTCGGTAAGTGTTGTAATTTGAAGTTTCGCACGGAAACTTTAACAAATCGAGATGGAGAATAATAATTGCACTGCATCTGATAGCGGATTAATTAAGCCAATTAGTGACGCGCTTCCCCACTCATTAAGGCCCTCTTAATGACACAGGGACGAGCAGGGATCGGGCCCCACTAACGATTCGCAGTTGCCCGAGCGTCGCATTTCAAATGTATTGATGCGTTGGAGTAAAAGTGAGGGAGGGGAAGGGGAGAAGCTGCCTTGTAGCCAAGAGCGAAATCTTTTCCGATTTATCGTTATATAGAAAATTATATCCGATATTGTGAATTATACTTGAGCTCAACAAGTTTATTGCTCCGAATAACTCTCTTAAATTACAGCCGAGGTGTTTTAATTTGCCGGTGTAATTGGATTACACCCGTGGACTGGAGACCTTCCTCGCGAGAGGGGGTGGGTTGTTGTGGAATCAGCACGTACCCTAGTGGGAGAGGATCACTTTTAATGCACCATTAAATTTCTGGGAATTTTTGATCTGTGTTTGATTTGATTTGAAATTTGATTAGAATCAAATTGAATGGATTTAACATATTTTCCGATTCATTAAATATATATTAATCGGTTTTAAAGGACCATTGAATCTCTCGGACTGGACTTTCTCGTACGAATACATTTCCTTTAATTTTTGATTAAAATATAGTTGTGCGAACTTTAATAAATTTATTTTAATTTCTGACTCATCAAAGGAGTGTTGTTCTTTTGTAATTGGATTACCCAGTGGATAGGTGTCCTCACTGAAAGAGAGATTGTTGTTGTGGAATCATCACGTAACCAGTGGGAGAGGATCACTTTGAATGCACCATTAAATTTCCGGGATTTTTGATCTGCGTTTATCTGATTTGAAACTTGATTAGAATCAAATTGAATGAATTTGATATGGTATTTTCTGATTCATTAAATATACCTAAGAATATATTAATCGATTTTTGAGGACCATTGTATCTCTAGGACTGGACTTTTTCATTCGTACGAATGTATTTGATTGAAATTTAGTTGGAATACAGTTGCTTGAATTTTAGAAAATTTCTGACACATCAAAGAAATGTTGTTCTTTTGTAGTTGGATTACCCCCATAAATGGATGTCCACATTGAAAGAGGGAGGATTGTTGAGTCAGCATGTAACCAGTAGGGGAAAATTGGTTTGAATGCATTATTAAATTTCTTGGATTCGGAATTTTTGATCTGTACTTCTTTGATTGAAATTTGATTAGAGTCAAAATGAATGAATTTACTATATTTTCTGATTTATTAAATATATCTTAGAATATATTAAATCGATTTTAGATGAGCATTCAATTTCTAGGACTGGATTTTCTCGTACGAATTTCTTTGATTGCAATTTGGTTGGAATACAGTTGCGTGAACTTTAGCTAATTTGTGACACAACAAAGGAATGTTGTTCTTTTATAATCGTATTACTCCGTGGATGGGTGTCCACAATGTAAGAGAGAGCGTTGTTGAATCAGTTTGTATCCAGTAGGGAAAAATCAGTTTTAATGCAGCATTAAATCTCTTGAATCTGGAACTTTTAACCTCAGTTTATTTATTTGATATTTGATAAGAATCAAGTTGCATTAATTTCGTATATTTTTGAAATATACATGAATCAACTTTAATATACCATTGAACCTCTTGGCCTCGCAGGAATCTATTTATTTCAAATTTGGTTGGAATCAAATTATGCTGACTTTAAATGATGTTTGACTAAAGACACTTGTTTATTTGTAATTGAATTATCCCGCGTGCGGAGTGTTTCTCGCAAGAGGAAAGAGTTGTTGTAGAATCAACAGGAATACAAGGAGGGAAAATCAGTTTAATCCATTAAAAATCTTTTGGATACGGAATTTTGATACGGATTTATTTGATTAGAATCTAATTATCTATATGAATTAGACATGTTTTCTGATTCATTAAATGTATCTATAAATAAATTAATCAATTTTGAGGTACCTATGAATCCTCTTTCGACCTGGATTGTTTAATATGAATGCATTTGATTGAAATTTGGTTGGAATAAAAATTGTATTGGTTTTAGAAAATTTCTCACTCAAAGATTTTTGTTCTGTTTAATTTAGTTATTCCGGGCCTGAATGGCCTAATGTGAGCTATCTCTCTGGCTTACGGTATTACAGATTTCGGGTTCGAGTTCCGGCGGTGCCATGGATGTTTGTAGTGGTTCGGAATCCACTTTAAACTGTAGGTCCCGGTCTAACAGGATCGTAGAGCGTTGCAGGAGCATTGTTACTCCGCGTCCGTAGCTTATCTTTAAGCTGCACGCACCTCCTGGGTAGTGCTAAGTGAGTAACGTGGGTGCGGCGCTTGCTTTAATGCATCCAAGACAACTTCAGATTCACAGCTGCATTAGAACAAAAAAATTGAGTTAGTCCGTAAATGGGTGTTCATCTTGCAAGACAGAGGGTTATTGTGGAAACAGCTTGTATCCAGCAGAAAAAAAAATCAATTTTAATACATTATTACTTCTTTCCAAACTATCGATCAGGATTAATTTAATTAAAATTTTATAAGAATCAAGTTACATAAATTTGGTATATTTACGGATTCCTCAAAGATATATATGAATAAACACTGAAGTGACAAAAGTCATGGGATAGCAATATGCAAATTTTCAGGTGGCAGTAGCATCGCGTAGAACAGATATAAATGCGCAGTGCTTTCGCAGAGCTTTCATTTCTGTTCAAGTTATTCATGTGAAGAGGTTTTTGACGTAATGATGACCGCACGACGGGAATTAACAGACTTTGAACGCGGAATGTTAGTTGGAGCTAGACGCATGGGTCATGCCATTTCGGAAATCGTTAGGGAATTCAACATTCCCAGATCCACTGTGTCAAGAGTGTGCCGAGAGTATGACATTTCAGGCATAACATCCCACCATGGACAGCGCAGTGGTCGACCGCCTGCACTTAACGACCGAGACCGGCGACGTCTGCAAAGAGTCGTAAATTCTAACAGACAAGCAACACTGCGTCAAATAACCGCAGAAATCAATGTGGGACGTACAAGGGACTTGTCTGTTAGAACTGTGCGGAGAAATTTGACTTTCTTGGGTTATTCCAGCAGAAGACCGACTCGAGTGCCTTTACTGACAGAACGACATCGCTTGCAGCGACTCTCGTGGGCACTTGAGCATATCGGTTGGTCCCTAGATGAATGGAAAACCATGGTCTGGTCCGAGGAGTCACGATTTCAGTTGGTAAGAGCTGATGGTAGGGTTCGAGTGTGGCGCAGACCCCACGAAGCCATGGACCCAAACTGTCAGCAAGGCACTGTTCAAGCTGGTGGTGGCTCCGTAATGGTGTGGGCTGTTTTTTCATGGAATGGACTTGGTCCTCTGGTGCGACTGGACCGAACATTGACTGGAAATGCTTATGTTCAGCTACTTGGAGATCACTTGCAGCCATTCATGGACTTCATGTACCCAAACAACGATGGGATTTTTATGGATGACAATGCGCCATGTCACCGGGCCACAACTGTTCGCGATTGGTTTGAAGAACATTCTGGACAATTCCAACGAATGATCTGGCCACATAGATCGCCCGACATGAATCCCATCGAGCATTTATGGGACATCATCGAGAGGTCTGTTCGTGCCCAAAATCCTGCACCATCAACGCTTTCACAATTATGGACGTCTATCGAGACAGCATGGCTCAATATTCCTGCAGAAGACTGCCAACGACTTGTTGAATCCATGCCACGTCGAGTTGCAGCACTTCGCAGGGCGAAAGGAGGGGCCGACACGATATTAAGAGGTATCCCATGACTTTTGTCACTTCAATGTATAATCAATTCATAATTGAATCTCTCTGACTGGAAACACTCAACTGATAAACATTTTACCCCAGCAAAAATTTCAAAGTAGTTCAAAGTCAAATCAAGTCCCAATGCTAAAGTGCTTAGCTACCGTGCTGGAAGATTCAGTTTTGAATTCTCTGTCTGCGTCTATTATAGCGATTGCTTTCAGAAATTAAGAAATGTGATGGCGAACGTGACAATATGCTTGGAGAACCTCTCGCGTCGATAGTCAGGCTGCCCGAGTTTCCTTTAATAGGCCACGCAAATACGAAAAATTTCTTCTAAAAGTCCCCAGACCTATTTTAGGGACGGAACTAGAAGTTCGCCCTCTCCAACTTAGCTGACAGGATTTTCAGTCTACAGATTTTTATGTGTCCACACACGGTGTAAGTATAGAAACTTTCGGTTCTGTTTGATATTCGAATGTTAAATTAGTCTCTCTCTTATTTCCTCAGGGATCTTTATGTGGCTTACATAAATGTAACACGTGTCTACCAATGTTAAAAAACTGTATTTGAGAAAACTTTGGTTGAAATCAAATTGTATGAATTTTTAACAATTATTTACTCATCACAAATTTAGTTTCTATGTGGTAAAAATAGTTGTCTTTTTTTCTAAAATAATCCACAAGATAAATTAAATAATCCATAAGATAATGTATATAATTCAGATAAATACTACTGCTAATTTGATACATTGGGAAAAACAAAACAGAATTAAAAGGCAGAATTTTAAATTTACATCCTAAAAATAAAAATAAAATAGATTAAATAAAAATTTGAACATCATAGTTGAAAAATAATTGTTTTAAGGAGGAGATTTATAAACTGAAAGAAAAGATGGTTTGAAATTTGTTTTTCTAACAAAGAGAGACCAGGTTAAAATCTGAATATCAAACGGAACGGAAATTTCTTATGTATATGCGCGCATGGACAAGTCAAATCTATAACTTGAAAAGTATGTTAGTAGAGTTAAAGAATGGAAACCTCTAGGCGCAGTCACTAAAGAGATTTGTTGTAAATAGAAATTTCACCTGGAACTAATATGGATCCTCTGAAATTGTTTCCATTGTAAAAATATAAGCTATCTAATCCAGTTCATGAACTGATGCATACTATTGTAAAATGGTAAATGTCTTCTTCAATGGCGCGACAGCCACATGTTGGGCCAAGGTCTTCCGCCAGATGATGGAACATGAGATGTTGCTTTCTTAAATTATTCATTATGCTTTGCATAAATTGTTCATTTCAGGAAATATTTATTGAAATTAAGTGTATTTAATATATCAGTATTAATGAATTATTAACGATTTGTTCAAATAATCCAATAACACTGACAATCGAAATGCTACTTTACTCTATTTACATATTCCTAACTGTACACTGTAAATACCATAATCAGTACAGCCAAACCATAAGATTTGTATTTTTCTTACTGAAATTTTCTTTGGTGACTAATTTATCAAATTTTTGTCCTTTTTATTAATGATAATTTCCACATATGTGACCAAGGGCATCAAGAGGTTAAATTTCATAATTCTTTTACAAATTTGTAAACGTATGTAACTATTGTAACTTACTTTTATGATACAAAAATCATTTTTCATGGATTATTATTTTTAAATTTAACTAATCGAATCCTTTACATTTTCAAAAATATACAATCAAATGATATGCAAATCTCTACTTTTCTTTGTAGTTTTAAGAAAGGGTGATAAAATATATAAAAGCAAGATAAAATATTTAAAAATTTTGCTTTCACACAAGGAGTTAAAGTACAAGAGAACTACTGACAGTTACGAAGAATAAAACGTTTTATCATTGGTGTGATTTTAAACTTTGGATTATAAAATCAAAAACATATTAAAATATAACCAACCTTTTGTAAAAATATTATAATGTATTCATTCAATAAAACTTCCATTTTCTTTTTTAAAAAAAAAAAAGCACACAGAATTTTCTTAAACAATTTACAAAGGTACATAAATTTAAAAAGTGCTTCTATTCAAAATTTCGTATTTGTATTTAAAGAAGAAAAACAGCACAGCACACCAAAAGAACACCCATGCTATCCGCTTCCCCTCAGATAAAATCTCGAAGAATAAACAGATAAATCCCTTCTCAGATAGCTGCCTTGAATCAAAAAAACTTTAAACAATGAGAAGTTAGTAGAGCTCTCTCTTTTCCATTGCAATTCCCCATTCCACTCCACCCCTACCCCCACCCCCTAGTCAGATTATCCAACTAGGGTGTCGAAGATCAAGAGAAATATTAAACTGAATCATAACCAAACCCACTTCTTATCCATCAGTGTCTGGCAAACGATATTCCGAGCCATTTTCGTGAAAAGAAAGCCGATATAAAAAAGGGAGCCCCACCCCCTCGGCCACAACAACAGGTTTAAATTCTCAATTTCATACCGGAATCATCCATTCATATATACGGCAGGAAAGGGCATTGGAATGATAAACGAAACGATTTTTTGGAGCACAGCGCCCCACTAAATTCTACAGCTCTGAAAATGGTCGGCTGGATTCCTCGCTTTTTTACGATATCCGGACTGCCCTGAATTGGAATGTTTATGTCAAAGGCATACCACCCCCTCTAGTCCCCCCCCACACACCGGGAAATTGGCCTTAGTAAACTCTTCTCCAGTCGTAGAGCGGAGACAGAGGCTATAAGAAACACACAAGTTACAAGCGGTTTGCTCAGAAAACCGCAATTCACATGCTGTTGGAAAGTTGAGGTAGCAGGTTCGGCAGCCATTTTTGTTCACATTTCCCCATTGTGCAATTAAATCGGCAATGATAATGATAAATGTCAAATAATCAATATATATTTTTAAAATTCATTTTAATGAAGATAGCTAATTTAATTATATTCTTATATATTATTATCAATATTCATTTTAATAAGTGTGAATGTTTAGTAAATATATACCTTCACGTTATTATAGTATAATATAATTCAAGAAAATTCCCAAATTAATTTATGAAGTAGAAATATCTAAATATTTATAAAATTAATAAGATTATGAGTTTTTAAAATTATCCTGCTTATTATATGTTAAAAGCTGTTTAAGATACCAAAAAGTTGTTTAAGATACCAAAATTTGATAAAATAGGAATGAAAAAAGTATAATTTAAATTAGTGACATTTCTATAATAGAATGGAATTTGAAAACTGGCTTTTCATTTCGTATAAATTTTAAAATTTAAATATTTATCTCAGATGTCCTTTCCTTCTTTATATAAATATATTCCCTAGGAAATATTCATAAATTACAATGCATGACCCTTATACAAAGTTATTTAATTATAAAATAATATTGTTACAAATTTTAACTTTCAACGATAACTTTCAGTAGCTTGTAAGATGATATTTGGGAAATTTCAAGAAGAAAATTATGTTAGTAAAACTCTTTTAAAAGTTGCGAAACAGTTTAAATAAATTTACAAGTGTGAAATGAATTGTAAATACCTTTTAATTGTTTTATGTTTAATGGTAATATACAACTAAAATTAAACTCATGTAATCATATATAGCAATCATTACCCCTCCCCCGCCGTACTGATTTCCATTCTCTAGCCTAATTCATTTTATTCATATAGACTTAATTTTGAGCATGCGTAAATTCTTTTGAATATCTGCAGAAGTTAATTCTAAATTGGGGTAGCACCAAAATAGATAACCCTTGATGCAATCATAAAAATCGAAATCTATGAACTTATCTGTTATGCCATTTGAGAATGAGACAAAATCATGTGCTCTGTATTAAAAAAAAAAAACTAGATAAAATTCTTTAATAATAATTCTATAAGATATAAGGAATTGAGATATTTTCTAGAAAAGTTCATTGTGGACGTGATCATGCACTGTTTGGTTAGTAAGAATAAATAAGTATTAAGCTTAACCACACAACTGAGCGTGGCCAAACATGTCGACTTCCAGTGGGAGTCGTACTGTAGAATCCGTTTTACCACAAGGCAATATACAAGGCGGGAAAACGTATTACCAGTGTTTCCGACCACCATTCATATCAATGAACACTCCCATATAAATAGAGGCACTGGAAACAATATCTGCGCGCGTCCGGCATACTAAATAAACGAGGAGGCCTATAGACATCATTAGATGGGTCATGTGTTCCGAGGGAAGACTTTTGAAATGTAATATCGAAACAGGAATGTTTTTTCTGTTCCAATTACGTACTTGCACTAGAAAGAGAAGAACAATGGCCCAAGTCATGATTTCCTTTGATTTTTAAGAGCACAAAAATAAAATATCAGACTATGTTTTTCATGGTTTTTTAAATTTCTTCTATTAGTTCACACTCTCCCTATTTATATCTTGTTCAAATTTTCAATCGTTCATAAAATACTTTTTTATTCATCCACTCAAATTCCAATACATTTTTTTTAGCTTGCAGTGGAGGACTCTTGATGTTAATACAGCTTTTTCAAATATTAATTCAGTAATTAAATTTAATTATTTAATTTGAGTTCTTTTAGATTTAAGTTGAATGTATCTAATAATAGATGGCGCGAAATGTAAGAGGAAAATTTCAACTTTATTTGTAAAGGACTTTTCTGCAATATAGTGAAAAAAAAAGTAGGATTTCACTTAAAATTTTTTTTTATATTACTTGTTTTTATGTATACACAATCTACACATAATTTCCGTTAATATCGTAAAATTATATGCTATTATTTCATTAAATAACTTAAAGAAATATAATTTAAACATTAATTCTTTTAAATAATAGAATTATAATTTAGATTGAATTTTTATATGGCTTATAATAAATAAATACAGTTTTATTTTAATTATATTAGATAAAATTCTCTTTACAATTGTACCTGTAAAAATTTAAGTTTTTAATATTTTATTACTAATTTCCTAAAAAAATTAGCATTCTTCTAACATAAAAAATTAAATTGATTAACAAATGAATATATCCAATTTTTAACTTTTCAAAATGATCTAAAATTAATTTATGTAGATAAAATAATAATAATGATGCATAAATACATTTTTATGTATTTGTATACATTTTTATATATTTATTTATGTATTATAAATATTTATTTATCTATTTTATAAATTTTATCCTATCTAAATATTTATCCTATCGATTCTTTTTATTCTACGCTATACTATTTATTCTACGCTATTCTATTTATTCTACGCTGTTCTATTTATTCTACGCTATTCTATTTATTCTACGCTATTCTATCCTTTTTGTGTATAAAATACTGTTTGTATATTTTTACCTGTACACAATCTTTTGAGTTCAGATTCTTAAATATATATTTGCTTCATTGAATAAATTTAAGAATTGTACTTTAAATATTGTCTTTTGTATTACTGGAGAAAAATCAATTTAGTCAGATATTTTCAGCAATCTTTATGCTAAGTAAATAAATAAACATGCTTGTTTATTATTACATCGTTCTCGTTGTTTATTATTGTATATGTCCTTATATTAAATTCAATATTATTCCACTTGAAACTATAACTTTGCATGACAATAAATGAAAAGTTAATTATTTTACTATTAACCGGTCAGAACATAAATGTAAAAAATTAAATTGATTTTACTAAGTTAATATGATCTCTTTTTTTTTTTTAACTCTCTCAAAGAAACAAATTAATTTATATGCATAAAATACCTTCACATATTTGTATACTGACACAAAAAAAAAATTTATTTATTAATAATAACAGCATTTTATACTATTTTATTCCTAACATCTAAACTTATACAGATATATTCAGAAATATTATTTAGTAAAATTGTGCAAAACCGTTACTTTCTTAATAATTCATATATATATATATATATGTAAGCTATTTATTAAAAAAAATAAAAAAAAATAACCTATATAAAATTAATTTATAAAATCTTAAAATTATTTCATCTTGAAATAATTTTTATTTCCTTGGTTTTTAAAATAATTGCATCTACAATAATGCAATTATTTTAAACTAAGGGATTTTTAAAACTATTTTTCACAGTTATTTAAACTAAAATTATTTTTCGCTATATTCGCCGTTATTAAACTACTATGATTTGAACTAAAACTATTTTTCGCAGTTTCAATATGTCAAAAAGTAGTTTTTTTTTTATAAAAATATTTTTTATCTGATATATATAGTTAATTTTCTTTTATTGATATTTAAATGAAAATTATAACAATTATGATGTATTATTTTAAAAATATAATTCAATGTGAAGGTATTAATCAGAATTTATGATTGCATTTGAAATTCAAATTAAATCATTATAAATTTTTAAATTCCCAGAATTTGTAAGAATACTTTAAAAATCAAATATCATAACGGAATGCTTGATATTTGTCAAAAAAAAAAACATATTTTAAGAATTTTAATGCAGGAAAATTTCAAAAATGAATTTGTAGTAAGGTATGAAATGAAAAAGAATAATTGCCAAGATAGTTTATATTTCTCTCATTCCAATTTCTCTCAATTTTTTTTTTCCAGTAAAAAGTAATTTTTAAGTCATTGTTTGATATAGTTGACTTTTGACGAAACTTCAGGAAAAACCATTTCCGCTACAAAATTCTATGTTTTCTAATATATAATTCGCAACTCATAGTATTTCTCTTTTTTTAGTTAAAGGTATCACTGCCGCTGCCAAGATGTGAAATGTAAAAGAATAATTTCCCACCCAGTTAATTTTTCTCACACACAAATTTCAGTAAAAATTTTCTGGCAAAAAACATTTTTAGATGACTTTTATAGCATCGATTTTTATATAACTTTCGAAAAAAAGAAGTACGTATTGAAGGCAGCGATCTATAATCAGCACCAAAAATTTTGGGGATTTTAACGTATAATTCCCATCACAAGATTCTAAGGTTTTTAACGTGTAATCCGCAACTCAAAGGTTTGAAAATTATAGTAATTCTATTTTTTTCTATCCAAACCATGATAGAATCGATTTTTTATAATATATTAGATCATTTATAGAATTTATTTTTATTAAACTTTCTGAAAAATAATTTCCATATTGTATGCAGTAGCCTATAATACTCACATAAAACGCTAAACTTTTAAAGTATATTCTGCAAATTAGAGGTTTAAAATTATAGTAATTATATTTTCTATCCAATTCATAAAATAATCGATTTTTACAATAGATTAATTTGTTTATAGAATTGATTTTTATGAAACTTCCGGAGAAACAATTCCACAGATTGTATGCAGTGGACTATAATCTTCACATAAAAATCTAATATTTTTAAAGTATAATTCGCGAATTACAGATTTGAAATCATTATAATTCTATTTTCAATCCAAATCATAAAAAGAATCCATTTTTAAAATAGAATAGATAATTTATAGAATTGATTTTTATGGAACATTTTGAAAAACATTTCCACAGATCGTATGCAGGGGCCTATAATCGTCACATAAGATTTTTAATGTATAATCTGCAGATTTCAAATCATAGTACAGATTTTCAATCATAAGAATTCGATTTTCAATCCAAATATTTTTTTAATATTTGGATTGAAAATCGAATTATTAGGATTATTATTATTTTCTATTCTTTCCAATTCTCTTTACAAACCCTTTCCATATCTAACCAAAACAAAGGATGGAAAAGAATTTCACAAAAAAATAAATATAAATCTAAAAACCATGCTAAAACCAAACTCTCCCAAACCATCCAAAAGGCACCACGAGAGAAAAAGGGCAACCGAATCGAGCGAGCTGTGAAGGTAGTTTTTCATCTGGCTATCGCTAGGCGCCAGCACCCGAACCTGAACCGGAAAAAAAGCAATTTCGGGTATCCGCGAGTGTAAAGCTAATTTTCCGAGGGGGCGGCCCGTTCCCATAACCACATAAATCTCCCAGAACGGAATGCGAGTTCTCCACCCCTTTGCCAAACAGACTCTCCGGCGGATCGTCCTATACTTTATTTTGAATTGTCGTCTTCCCCGGGTAAGTGATGTGAAAACAAACGCTCCTTGCATTCTCTTGGGGGAGAAGCTCCTCTTAAATGCTTATTGTGCATCGAGCAGCGGGATTAAATTAAGCATTCAGACGCAACAGATGCCGGGAAGGGGTAAAAATGGAAAGGAGGAGGGGATTCTAGGTTCCACACTCCCCTGTCCGGTTGTTCCATTTCCAATTATGATGTCGTCGTGATATTGGATTTTCTATCTGTAGTGTCTCTCTGCTGATGATTTTGCTCCTTCATTAAGAGAGTTTCAGCCTTTACTTTTGAATTGATAATAATTAATATGCCTAACAGCAGTGCATGTAACGTTGCATAGATTGTTAAACAACTGAAAGATTTCTTTTTTTTTTTTTTTTTTTTTGGTCCTTTAAGTCCCATTCTGGATTAAGAACAATTTCTTTTTTACTAAAATGGGAATTATAATCGTTGCAATCAATAAGTTTTCAAGTTAGTTAGTTACTTATGATCAATAAGTTTTTTTTTATTTATAATTTTTATTTTAGAGATTCATTCATCCCTAGGAGTGTTTGTTCAAAATTGTGGTGGAAAAATGTGGGTGGTTTAGTATTCCCTTGTGGTTCCCTACTAGGTAAAAAGCACTATTCATCACTAGGTTGTTTTTTAATTCAAAATTAAGTAAGCACTATGCATCCGTCATTCTAGTGGTGAATGTCTTGAGTCAATTCTATGTAGGTCCGGGATTCGAGAGCAAAAATAACTAATAAATTCCCGTCGGTAGCGCTATTAGTGGTATTGGATTTTCTGTCTGTATTCCTCTGCTGATAATTTTGCACCTTTATTAAGAAAGTTTTACCCTTTACTTTTAAATTCATACTAATTAAGATGCCCAACTGCAATGCATGTAAAATTACATAGATTATTAAACAATTAAAGGATTTGTTTTTGTCCTTTAAATGCCATTCTGTATTAAAAAATGATTTATTTTTATTAAAATCGGAATTATGCATCTGTAATTAGGATCAGTAAGTTTTCATGCTGTTTTATTCTTTTTCATTTTAGAAATTCATTCATGCCTAGGAGTGTTCGTTCAGAATAGTGGTGGAAAAATGTGGGTGGTTTAGTAGTTAATGTGGGTGGTTTTTAGTTTAACCCCTGTGGTTCCCCACTAGGTAAAGCACTATTCCCCATTCTAGTGGTGGAAGTCTTAAGTCAATTGTCTGTAGGTCGGGATTCGAGATCAACAGTAACTAATGAATTCATATCAGTAGCGCCAGAAATTGTATGGTGACTACGTTAAGCTTCTGAATCCAGTTCGGATCTCAAGATTCTCGATTATATCAAGATTAAGTTTTCATTATGCTTCCATGTTTATGCTATTTTCATGTATAGGTGTGTTAACTCGTTAGACTTGAGAGGCCCAACGGCCGATTGACTAGAGCTCTGGCGTTTGAGACCGCAGGCTTCAGATTCGTACTATGGATGTTTGTTAGTGGTTCTGAATCCACCGTAAATTGTAGGTCCCGGTTAGCCCTCGTGTGCAAAAAATGACCTTACAGCGACAAACCAAATTTTTGGACTTTAATCTCACTCGAAGGATTTAAGCATATGTGAAAGTGAGGACCTTAATACCCCTGAAACAGTATGTTCCTAATTAAAACGGTACCATGGAAATTTCACGAATTTTTTTGTCCCAATCATAAGATTAGTGAGATAATCTTGAAGTTTATGTTTCCTTGAAGATAATTTCTATCCTTCTAGTATAATAGTTTTGGTGATGGCTTTTAAATCAAAAATTAATTAAGGTATTTCTATAAAACTGGTTATTACTGAAAATAATTTTATGCGTGATTTAATTATTAAGATAATAATATTTAAACACATTGTGATTGTTATATTTAATATTAATAATTAATGATCTTATAAAATAACCTTATTAAAATAAGGGACGTTTTTATGGTACAAGAGTTAATTCCTCTGAACTGTGACAGGAAATAATGATAATTCTGTGATTGAGGTCAAATTGCACAGATTAGTATAAACAGCACTTCTAAATGTTAATTATTAAATAAATTTTAGAAAAAAATTATAATTTTGTAGCGTTACGTATCTAAAACATTTTGTAAAAATGTAAAATAAAAGTTAATACATAAAAAGAAATTTAAAACCCTTCTTCTGAATTAGAATGTAATGCATCAGCATTTATAATTTTCAAAATCAATGAGAAATATTTGTATTTTATTTTGAATAACAAATAATCTCTAACATTTTTAATACAATCAAAAATCTATGAAAAAAATCAACAAATCAAAAGAATTATTTTACAAATAAAAGTTATTATATTTTACGATAACTTTAAATAGAAAATTTAATTATGGATTTCATGTAAAAAGAAAAATAAATGAAACTTTCTGATTTTTCTTACATAAAAAATAGAAATTTTATTTAAATTGTTAAATTCAACCTTGTTAAATATATTTCCTTTCTAGGAGAGAATTATTATGTTACTTGGAAGTATTATAGCAAATTTTAAAATATTCTGTAAATATATAAATATTCTTTTTAATATATTTATAATAAACATATTAACGAATTTATGTGTTAAATCAAATGCATAGTAGTAATTATCACAAAACATTTTAATTATTCCATAAATATATGTGAAAATTCAAAGCTCGAGAGTAGGATGCAATAATCCTAAAGAATCAATATTAGAGTGTAATTAATTAAAAGTAATAAAACATTAACTTTGGTAAAATATATCTTATTAAAAACCTCAGATATGAACATCAATATTTTAATATTTTTTTCTATTTCTCAAAATGCATTCTATTTTATTATTTTATTTTGTGAGCTAATGAATAAAATGAGCAGGTAAGATGTAAAAGTAATATTTTTGTAATATGAAGCGTATGTAAACAGTATTGTTTTAATAATATGAGAAGAATAAAAATTATATCAATTTACAACTAGAAATAAGCCAAGTGAAAATTTTCATATTTGATTTCAAAAAATTTTGACTTTATGAAAAATTATTATTTAAATGGCATTGTTATGTTGTAAATGGCTCGACACATGCGTAGCAACATGCTCCGCTAGTGAAAATTAGGGTTGAGGTTCAATCAGTTGGCGGCTTCGTTGTAGACACTGTTTCAAAAAACGAGGAGAATCGATGGCGTTTGTGATGTTCAGCATCTTGGTTCGTGAATCGGACTACATGATGGGAGTTTGCTGGATTTCTCCCATACGATACGATACATAGGCGAGTAGTTCCCCATCCTTCTTCAGAGACACGGAACCAAATCTGACTTCTACTTAAGGACACTCCATCACAACAAAAGCTACCCATCATTAATGAGTAGATTAGCCATAGGATGTCACTCCCCACTGCAGGGCACTGAGGAATAGACCAACAACATTTTAAATGTATATTTTATTCAAAAATATCTAGAGCTTTTTAATATTCACAGTTAAAGAGTTAATGTATATTTATAAATATTTATTTATTATTTTTATAATTATTTTGAATTTTTATAAAATTTTCCTTGTATACGAGCTCATTTGTATATGTTTATACTGAACTAAGATCCCACCAAAATGGAGCCCCATTGTAAAGTTGTTAACAAAACAGAATCGTGAGTATATGTATAAAAGCGTAATGACCCGTCATTACTTAAAAAATGTAATTATTTTTTTTATTATAAATAGCTTGTTTTTTATTACAATTGGTGTCTTGTTTGATTATTTATGTAAATAATCATATGCATTTTTTATATTTAGGCTGTTTATTTATTGCAATGAGCACTTTAAACTAATTTTGCTGTTAAATTGCAAATATTTATAAGATATTTATAAAAATAAAAACATAAATTGAAATTCATATGAATTTTTTTTATTACCTGTTGTGAATGAGTATTTTTCTGATTTTTTAAATGTACTTATTTTAATGATGTCTTCTATTAATATTTCTCTTCTTAAGACAAATAATATTATGTAAATGTAGAAGAATATCATGTAAATAAAATGATATAGACTTAGTTGATTATCATATAGCTGATAATCAAGTAAATGTAGTAGCATATAATATAGTTTAAAATTACGTAGGTTTATTTGAATATCATGCAGTTGAAAATCGTGTAAATTTATACAAGTCACAATAGTCTGGGGTAGCTTAGTGAAGAGAGCAGCCAGTTTACAAACCAACGGTGTTTGGCTGGGAATTCAAATAGTGATGTTAAACAGAAAACTTCCGTGTCTATGCTGGGAATGGGCACGATAAATCTGTGGGGCAGAATATCATTTCGATGGGCTAAAAAACGAGTAGATTGTGAATGTTTTAAATGCACTTTCTGAAGGTACTCGTTTAATGTTATATTGGTGGAATGTGATGTATAGAATTATAATAATCAATATCATATGGCCTTCAAATTTATTTATTTTTGTGAACCCATTTTTTATCATATATCAAAATTGTCTTATTACATTTATAAGAATTTTAATTTGTTTTTTACTAATAAAGCTTATAAATTTTATTTAATCATTCAAATAAATCAAAAACTTATTTTTATAAGAGAATTTGGTTTGCTTAAATTACGGGTTTTATTCACAATTTAAAAGTAAGATGGAAACAAAATGAAGAAGTTTGCATAATATTGCTTTTAGCTATTTTTTTAAAAATTAAAAATAACTCACTGCAAAAAAATTTTACTCAATCCGTAATTAATAAACATTTGAAGGCAGGGTGAAAAAAAGGAAAATAAAACTTTTTATAAAAATCAATTTCATAAGATTAAGAAAAAAATAATTTTATTAAATTAAAAAATATGTTTAAAAATTGGCTTCAGAGAAATTAATTTTATAAAATTAGGACACAAAAATAGTTTGTTTTTGGCAGCCCAAATTTATTTTTGCTGAATTTAGTTTCAAAATAAACTTAGAAGAACTTAAAGTTTTCTTTTCCATAAAAAATAATAAAATAAAAATAGAAAAAAAAAACGATTTTTTAAACAAAAAGTTAAAATAAAACAGTTATTTTTAATATATTAACGCTAAGTATTTGATATTTTTTCTATAAATGAAATTTTAAGAACACTGAAATGATTGTTTTCAAAAATTTCACATTAATTTTAAATATTTAACCATGTAACCATTTCCAAATTCTAATTTTGTTAGTCATAAGTTTATTTTGAAACGAGACTTTATATAATGTTAAAATACTATTGTAAGCTATCAAGAATATTTATGTTTTGTAAATTTATTTAAATAAAATTTGTTGTTCTTGTCTTTACCGGCATTAAAAGAGTTTCTTTTCTTGTTCTATTTATTGAACTCATTTATGCTTCCCTTTTGCGCTGGATAAATATTCATAGATCACAACATACCAATCAACAATATATGTAATCAGCTTAAACATGATTTCTGCGTTTGAGGAGAAACTGAAAAAAATTTCCATTAGGTGATACTGAAATATTACAACCCATGGACCAGATAGAAAATCACCAATTTATGGAAGAAAATAAAAACTAATCATCCATAAAAAACCGTTTCCTCAGAAACATTATCTTAATTCTCTACTCGCATACTTTCATTTTAAACAATTGAATTTTGTTATCTTATATTCCATAGAATGAATGTTGTTATTATATTTTATATGTCATGGCATAATATGCTATAACCCTTGTTTATTTTTTTTCTATTCATTTCATTTAGTGTAAGTTATATATATATATATATATATAGTTATATAATAGTATAACTAATATATAACATATAACTATATATTCATATATAGTCATATATATATATGTTATATATCAGTTATACAGTATCATAATTATATATTTATTATATAGTATCATATTTATCTTTGCTTATTTTGAGTTTCTATGTATTCCTCTAATTTCATACTTTAATTTTTGTAACTTAAATTTTTACATGTAAAATATAAGGAGTGAATTATTCAAAGTTTCTTAAAATAAATTATATTATTATATTATTAAATTATCAAATCTTAAATTATTTATTTCTTAAGGTTAAAATTTTTTTTAAAACTTTTTAGAAATTTATATGATTTAGAAATCACGGTGTCTTTTAAAATTACAGATATAATATCATAATGAAATATACATTGCACTATAAAAAAAACCGTTGATTAGTATGTATTTAAATTTTAAGTAGTAACAGTAACATTTTTTGAAGCATACGATTAACATTTTTGTAGCATACTATTGATATTTTTAGCATACGATTAGCATTTGTTAACATTTTTGCACAATTAACATTTTTTAGCATTTGTTACAATTTTAAAAATAACCATACATGTTCCCTTGCACTCACCGTAATAACAGTCGCAATGGCTATCATGCAGTAGAAAGTATGGAATATGTTACAAAATTATCCGAATTTAAATTAACTCTTGGAGCAAACGTTGATCAGAATATAGATGTAGGTATAAAATTAAAAGAGATAGAAAGCGTGTTGGATGTAAATTAATTACTCTCATTTTACTAACCTATATTGAACTTTTTCTATGTCATTATGTTGAAGAATATTATAATATTCTTTTTATTGAACTTAAATGAACTGCAAAAGCACATTACTGCTGGCATTAAAAATATATCACTTGAAATATTAGATGCCCTCAGGTAATGCCATCTTAATTATGTAATAATCTTATAAGTAAATTAAATATAAATTTTCTACAAAATTTTAAAAATGTCCAACAATTTATGAAAATTTTTTTGTATTTTGGAGGTAAATCAACAATCGCAAGCAACAATAGTTCCCACTTCTAGTACTCAGAATCTACTATCCTTTGATATACAATAACTTTTCATTCGTTTAGTAACAAATTAAATATTAGTGCATAATATTAAAATGGCTCCCATATTGAAGAGCATCCTTTATATTTTTCAAGAAAGTTATTAAACTAGTGACTTTACCGGTACAATAACTCAAAGATATTCTTTATATTTTG
Organism: Caerostris extrusa; assembly: GCA_021605095.1. Classification (NCBI taxonomy): domain Eukaryota; kingdom Metazoa; phylum Arthropoda; class Arachnida; order Araneae; family Araneidae; genus Caerostris; species Caerostris extrusa. The sequence goes on along the minus strand of BPLR01005391.1, from coordinate 42,728 downwards.
TAAGAAATTCATCAAATGCAAATGAATTTGCTGCAAAGGCAAGTCATCTATAAATTTATTGATCCATGGAGTCTTTCAGATAGTTAAACATGATTTTTCAAATGTTTTATATTCTTCCAACACAATCACATAACAATTTAGTTATTTATGGATATTCTTCATAGTTTGTAAGAATTCCATCAAAACAAACATAGCCATTTTATATTGCTGATGCAAAATTACTGTCCTTTGATAAGTAAATTTTCATTCTTTTAGTAAATAATCACCGAATTCTACATGATATCATTGGTCATACTTTATATTTTGAAACTAAATTATCATATAAATTACTTTATATGTTTAGCAATTTATGTAAATTTTTTATATTTTGTAAGGAAACCATCCAACAAATGGGTTTATGGGTCCAGTAATTTATGCATATCCTTCATATTTTGCAAACATTTCATGAACAGAAACACAGCGCTTTATGCTTTTGATACAAAATAGCGGTTTATTCTTTTTTAGTAAATAACCAATAAACTCTTCAGAAATACATGATCTTATTGGCCATCCTTTATATTTTGTACGGAAATTATCATACAAATGACTTTATATATTTGGCAATTTATGAAAATATGTTTTGTAAGGAAACCACCAAACAAATGGATTTATGGGCCCAGTAACTTATGCATATCTTTCATATTCTGCAAACATTTCATCAACAGAAACAACAAAGCTTTATACTTCTGATCCACGTTAACCTTTGATACAAAATAACGGTTTATTCTTTTAATAAATAACCACCAAACTCTTCAGTGATACATGGTCTTATTGGACATCATTTATATTTTGTAAGGAAATTATCAAACAAATGACTTTATGGTTTAACAATTTGTATACTTTGTAAGAAACCGTCAAACAAGTGGTTTTATGGTAAGGTTTCAGTAATTTATGCATATCCTTTTATTTTGCAAACACTTCATCAACTGCAACGCTTTATACTTTTGATCCACAGTAACCTTTGATACAAAATAACAGGTTTATTCTTTTAGTATAAATAGCCAAAAATTCTTCAGCTAATTTCAGTTTGTGCTCGCGCCCCCATTCGAGCGAAACCGGGAAAAATCGGGAAAAGTACGGGGGAGGGGGGGGGGACCTGTACATAGCGATGACTCCTTACATTCCATCTCCATCCGTGCTGAAGACAAGATATTTCGACATCCGTGACTCAATCTGCATGACTGCCTCCACCGGAGAGACTCCCTTCAACAGCGTTCACCTTCCCAACAAGTCTGTGGCACACAAGACTTGAACAATTTTTGTCCTGTTTACTTCGGGGCTAAAGCGATCCATTCGTTATTCGCAATAAAACGAAAAATAATGAGAAGAGAGAGGAAGGAGTTTGCAGGAGGAATGCGAGCCGTGTTATTTTGTTTCTAGAGAGTGGAGGAGGAATGAGTGACGCTCGCGGAGTCATTGTTCTTTCTCGCTTCAAGGGCCACGCTGGTCAAGAGGTGGAAAACTATCCGTCTGTTGTATGATGGGGGAACCGGTCGTCCATACTGTCTGGTCAATTTATTTCGCGGGGAGTTCGAATGCTCGATTCGGAGGAATGCTGACGTTATCAGTGGGGCAGGTATCGAGCAAAGAGAGATTTTTTTATTTTTTGTTTTACGGATTTGTCTTCCTTCCTTATTTGGTACCTGTTTCGATTTCAGAAGTATCTTTTCAAACGAAACAAATACATATTATTATTTCCAAGTTTAGAAATCGTTGATAGATCATTTGCAATCTTTTTAATTTATAATGAATAACATACTATCAAAATAGATGAGAAAAGAAATGGAATATATTTGCAGGAACACTTATTTAATTTATAATTCATATTATCGTGACAGATGGGAAATAGATGAAATTTAGTTGCAGAAAATATTTCTAATTTATAATGCACATTGCCGAGAATTTCTAATGACAGATACAGAGAATCTTAATAATTTGTTAATTATATCATATGTTCTGTTATATGTCATATGTTATTTATAATCTAAATGGAAATTGCTGAAATATCGAAATAAGTATACAGATTATTATTAGAAATCACAATTAAAGTACGAAATTGCTGTATGGATTATAAATTCTTTAACATATGGCCAATTATTATAGTATATAATTAATTAACATTATTGTCTTCATCGAAAATAAATTCCTCTAAATGCAAAATGAAACGGGATTTATTCAATATGCACTGCTTAAAACAATTAGAGGATATTATGATTTTATTTATAAACTGCAGATGAGGAAATGTTTCGGTGACTGATATATGATATATAGGTGTTGTAAGATATAAGAAAAGAAGAAACGATAAACAAGAAATAATTATTTTTAGATTTATTTGCCGGTAAGCAAATGATATGTCTCGGATACAAATGAGTTTCAGTAAAAGGTACTGTTTCCCCTGACTGAAAGCAACATCGCACACTTAAGTTGCATGAAATCAATAAGATTTTCAATAGTATTGGGGTATTCTCTCTAACTCATGTAGTAGAGAGTTTTCCAACTGCTGAATTGTTTCTGGGGGGGGGGTAATCGACTAGAAACCATTCTCCCTAGAAAGTCCCAAACATATTCTGGTGGGTTCATGTCATGGAATATACTCACCACTCCATTCGAAAAATTCCTTCGTCGAAACGGAAATTGTTCACTAGGTGAGCACGATGTGACCTGGCGTTATCATCCATGAGAATGAATTCATCCCCGATTGCTGCAGCATAAAGGACCATAATAGATCTGAAGATCTCATTTCTATATAACTGAGCCGTTAGTGCTCTCTTCCTGATAATGTACAAGTGGCTATTGATAGAAATACTATCGCAGACCATCCCTTTGCTCAGCCACATCAGACACGTTCATGCCCAAATGCCGGAATATTTCATGTGCAGGTTATCTGCAGATGAGAATCCATCTATTGTCAGTACACTAAAGTGGGACTCTCTCGTGAAGAGTACGTTGCTCCATTCATTTTGTTCAAATCTGAGATGTTCCTGTGCTCACCTGCTGCGGGCAGCATGGTAGTCTTGTGTCTACGAAACACAAACCATAGATCTGCCAGTATACAAATCCACATGGTGAATTCGGTTTCAAACAGTCTGAGCCGGAACTCTGGTATCAATATTCCTCTGAAGGTGCTGTTGCAACAAAGTGGTTTTTATAATGCAGTTTCTTCTGGCAGTTAACAGTAAATATCGATCTCAATTTTGTGTTGCTATACGCGTACGACTTGACTATTTTCAGTTTCCAAAAGCCTATTCCATAGTCTGGAAATGACACTTTGAGAAACTCCTAACACTTCCTCTATAATGATTTGTGTTTGACACGCCTCTAAACAACTGATGGCCCTCCAGGTTACCGATTCAGCTAAGTCATCTTACTGAGACTTCGTAGTCACTGTTACAAAACATTCAACGCGCGTCAATTTTTTTTTAATCTCCTCTTACAGAAGGAATGCTGCATATTGCTTATACTCCTTATATAAAACGCATAGTTTTAGATGTGACATTCAAAATTTTCGTATTCCCAACTTTTAAACATTGTAATTTTCCTTTTCAGCTTCTTCTATTTCATTTTTGTTAAAAAGATGTCGATTATATGGTTATTTCATACCGAACTCATATACCTAATTTTTTTTGAACAATTTGACGTATGTGTATTATAACTATTGTTGAATAACACATTATTATGCTACTTATATCGTCTTTTGTGGCCATTGTAATATTTATTGTAGGTTATTTTGTTTATAGGGAGTGGACGGCTGAGCCATTCGTGAGTCACACACATCAAGGGTCGGGGATCATATTAATTTACCATTTTGTTTTTTGGGAGAGTTCAAATGCTTAATTCAGAGGAATGATAAGATTTTCAAAGGGTCAAGTATGGAAAAAAAAGGTGTGATTTATATTTTTTTTCTTTTCGGATTTTTTTCTTTTATTTGTTGCTTGTTCGATTAAATAATTTTATATAATACTTTTTAAAGTACAATTTTAACGAAGAATATTTGCAAAGATTTGTTATACGTATTCATAGACCAAATAAAAAAAAAATACTTAATATTTTGCGTGTTATTAACATATTATTCCCTATACTGATGTAATACTTTATAATTAAATCACTATATAATATTTATTTACAATTGTACTAATTTATTAGAAGTATTTTTGAACATAATAAAGTTCAATATATTTTTAGTATTTCAAAACATAATTATTACGTAACTCACTACACTGATGTAATAAGTTATAATTTAATTAATATCCAATGCCTACGTATAATTATTACTAATATTCGGTTATCGGAACTATTATGTCTATTAGGAATCTTTAATTATGATAACAAGTACTTTATACTCAATCGGTATGGTAGTATCTACCAGAAATAAATTCTTGAACATTACTTTCGAACATACCCGCTATACAACTGTTATCCTATTTACATTAGCAGCGTCATTTCGATATTCGTAATAAAACGTAAAAAATAAAACTTTGTAGAGGGGATCTTTTTTTTTTATTTTGTTATTTTGTTCCTAGAAGGAATCATTGACATCAAAATAACTGTACTACATATTTATAATGAACATCGTTCTTCTATATTTTGGATGTCATTAAATTGATTATAGATGCACAAATGAATGACCATGATGGCTGATGATAGATGAATAGAACGACTATAGATGCACAAATGAATGACCATGGTGGCTGATGATAGATGAATAGCACTGACTATAGATGCACAAATGAATGACCCTGGTGGCTGATGATAGATGAATAGCACTGACTATAGATGCACAAATGAATGACCCTGGTGACTGATGATAGATGAATAGAACTGACTATAGATGCACAAATGAATGACCATGGTGGCTGATGATAGATGAATAGCACTGACTATAGATGCACAAATGAATGACCGATGGCTGATGATAAAGTAATAGAACTGATTATAGATGCACAAATGAATGACTATGATGGTTAATGATAGATGAATAGAATTGACTATAGATGGATAGATGAATGACAATGATGCTTAATGATAGATGAATAGAATTGACTATAGATGGATAGATTAATGACTATGATGGTTAATGATAGATGAATAGAATTGACTATAGATGGACAGATGAATGACAATGATGCTATGATAGATGAATAGAATTGACTATAGATGGACAGATGAATGACTATGGTGCTAATGATAGATGAATAGAATTGACTATAGATGGATGAAGAATAGAATTGACTATGACAATTGAAGATCGACAGAGGAAGGACTATGGTGGCTAATGATAGACGAATAGAATTCACTATTGATGTTACTGGAAAATGGATGAGACTAATGAAACAAATGCATAAAATCTTAAAAAATTATATCATTAAAAGTTTCAAGATATAAATTCTTTTAATGCACAAGTTTAAGTTATCCACTGCAAGTCTGCATTTCCAAAAAGGAACCAGTCAAATTTAATTACTATGTACAACAACTGACACATATTCATTATTCGAATCCAACAAAACAGACCATATTTAAATCTATAAAATACAGAGTCATCATTTTAAATATCAAACGGTTAAATTATTCGCGAAAAGGAAAACTCTCCCCGCCAAGAATACGCGAAACGATTCCAATATCGAATCCTCCAATCGCCCATGTCCTCTTGAGTCGGTTTACCGCACATTTAATCAATTTAGCAGATTGTTATTAAACAGCGGAACATGTTTCAAAAGCTCACTCTGACACTTAAAGGATGCCCCGAATACTGCTGCCTCAGTTGCAGAATCTACGAATGCAATTATTGATTCAGATGAAAGGCTCGAATTGGTGAATTTAATTAACGGCACAGGGGTGTTAAGAATGAAATGAAGTATTCATTTTGATGGAAGTGTTCGAAGGGGATTATTTGTTTTGGCAATGCATGGGGTGGCTTTGGATTTGTTTAAATGAATTACACAGAAGAAATTTGCAATCGTTAAGTTTCCCCCACATATTCAGTTTTGATTGGAGTGCTGCGTTATTTTCTTAAATATTTTTGTTCCCGCATATTTATAATTATTAAAATCAATTATAAATGATAATAATATAAAAATTGTCCTCTATGATTGAGTTTCTGCTTATTCAATAATAACCCTCTTATAATTATTATAATCAATAATATATTGATATTGATATAAAACTTAACAATATATTTAATTGTTATTCACGAAGAATAATTTACATATTTATATTTATTACAATTAATAATGTATTGATAGTGATATAAAACTCTCTTCTACGAATTTAGTTTTTGATTATGGAGGAATAATTTGGATTAATTCAGATAAAAATAAAGAAGACTGATACAAAAACGACAAACAAGTGGTTTGTGTTTTTGAAAATAAGGAATCCTTTAAGACGCATAAATATTAAAATAATATGTAAAGGAATTGCATGTTCAATTTCTCAGTTTATAAAATATATAATTCAATTTCTTCAATAAAAGATTAACATTTTATACATTGTTTTGTTTCTATATGAGTAAAAATATGTTTCAGAATTCAGGTTTGCTAATTTGTTGCCAAAAGAAATTTTTTTAAAAAATGTATGAAAAATATAAACATTCAATTTTAATTTTTCTCTATTATAAATTATTTCTTTAGATATTTTTACTTGATTTACTTCAACATAACATAAACAACTATTTTTTCTATTTATATTATTACAATTATTGCTGAATTTATTATTACATTTATTTGCCTCCATTACATTAAATACTTTAAAAAAGCCTGCATCTCACTACCTTTCTAAAAGTTTAGAGATGTTTGCTTTAGCGTGTTATTTATTTTATTAACAGTAAATGGTGAAAGTGCCGGAAACTACAAGCCAGCTTCATATTCAAGAATTTTCACCAACTTGCTAATATTTCATACATAAAACAAATAAATTAACTTGCTATTATTTTATTGCTACTTTCAATACATGAAATGCTTGTTAGTTATTGAATTTTACAATATATTATATTATATAATTGATATATATTATATATTATAAAATATATAATATTATCCATTTGAATACATTCAATTATTTAGACTTAAATAAAAACCTCTGCGATGTGATAATTCAAATAATTCATTAATGAAAAAAACCCTTTGAGTAAACCTTTTAAGCAATTATATAATGATGATATTAATTGCAATAAATGATTTTAATTTAAAATAGTGGAATATTAATTATAATTAAATATTATCGGAAAATAATTTACTAATTTCAACAAATGTAATAAAGAGTCACTGTGAAGTACTATTTAAACTTGGTTCATGCAAATCATCTAACTTTTAACATCCCTTCTTTTTTGAATAATGAAAAATATATTTTGAAGATGGACAATTATTATGTTAAACAAATTAAACACATTTTCTCATTAAACAAATAAAAAAAACACTTTTAAAAATTTGTTTAATTTTTAATTTACCAAAGGTAGTTTCTCTCAGTTTGTAAGCAATGAAATATTTATTGAATTAAAATTAACTCCAGATGATAAATGCTGTTAATCTTAAAATTAATTTGATAAGTTTAACTATTAATAAATAATAGAATCATAAAATTCTATTAAGGATATATTACTAATTACAACGTAATATGTGCATAAAGGTAGTCAGCAAGATCTTTTATTAAATGTGTGTTAGATACACAAAACAATTTACTTTATAATGATAGAAGTTATTGAGATGTAAATAAATTTCAAGGACATTTGAGTCTAACACAGATTAGATAAGGCATTTGAATGGAGCATTTCACATTTCATTCAAGGGCCTTTTGAATCTAACACCAGTTAGAGACAAAAAAAATTTATCTCTAACTGGTTTCGAGTAAACAGTAGGCAATTGAATGTACTAAAATAGAAAAAAAGAAATCTATGTGAATAAATCCTATATTAATGAATAAATGCATATTTCAGTTTTAATAAAAAAATTTAAGTGGGCAATATGATAAATAAGCTTTTGATCAAAAGGTTAAAATAGTCTACTTAATAATAATAATCTTAATAATTTTAATAACTTATTCCTTAACTGGAATATTGGAATATTATTTATGAAGAAAACATAGGCAGATCAATATAGATGCATGCTACTTTTAAAAACCTTAATTTCTATTTAAAATTTTTATTAAAGCAGAGCAATAATTTATTTAAAATTTAAAATTAGAAAGAAAGAATAAATTTGTAAAATGCAAATTTGTGTGCTATGGGTTTTGTTTAACTGACAACAGAACTATAAATCAAGAGATAAAACTGTAACTTGGTATGAAAATGATATTTTAAATGCTGAGATAATTCATATATAAAACGTTTACAATTATTAAAAATTTCTATATTAGTATTGCTGTTTTTGTTGGATTGTGAATACAGAAGGATTAAAGAAATGTGGTTCCATTTAATGTTATTCATATTAATTGATAAAAAAGAATCTATTTGTATGCGTAATCTATTTCTGAACCATGCATAGATGGACGGCTCTTTATCTGATCTTTAACCTCTCACATCGCTCGACTGACGTTCGGAAATATTCTTACTCATTTATTTCTGAATGGAAGCAATCTAACCTTCAATGTCCCGACAAGGTATAGGTGGTTTGTCAGAGAAATTAACTGGCTAGCTAAGATTTTTTATCCGTGTGCTTTTCTTTTCTATTTCTCTTCCGGAAATCGAAATAAAAATAGTAAAGATTTTTAGACACATCCGTAACTTATAATTTTTAATTGCTAATTTTCGTACATTATATTTTTTTAACGTTATAGTACTCATTAGTTACTTGAAGAATAGAAAGCTTCTAGATCGAAGAAAAAAAGTAAATCCCTGAAATTTCAGGGATATGCGAAAGAATTTCTACCCATATCGATCCTAACAGAGAGAGAGAGGGGAGACAAAAATTGATTAAAAAATGTGTTAAATGAATTGAATATGATGAATTTGATAAATTTAAAAAATGTAATTAAAAACATTAGGACCATAGAATAGGTTTAATTTTAGCATGATAAATATAGACGATAAGTTTATTACGATATGATAAATATAATATGGTAAGTTAATTACAATATGATAAATATAAGATGATATATTAAATATAACGTGATCCTTTTTATGAATAAATATAACACGATCCTGTTAATGAATAAATATAACGTGAAAGTAAGGAAAATTCTCATTCTTTTCTTTCTTAATGCAAGTAGCCTAACCATCAATTACTCGACTTATTATGGGTGGTCTGACATTAAAAGTAACTATCAAACTAAGAATTTGTATCCTTTTTTCACTTATTTTTTACTTCTGTTCTTAAAATTAGAATAGTTACAACCTTTAACCACCATTCTTAGCTAATAATTTTTAGTTGTTTATTTTTGTACGTTAGTTATCTTCTTTTTTTTTCTCCCCTTCCCTATGTGAAAAAATAAAATGTAATACTTCATATGCGGCAGAGGAATCTCAGCCTCATATATTCTCTACTTGATGAGGGAGGGAGGAATTTGCTAAATATAATTAAAAAATATTATAGCCGTAGAATATTGCAATTATGAAGTGATAAAAAATTAAGGCATGTTTTTCATATGATTTCAATCCTGCACTTCCTCTTTGGTCAATTTATGCTCAGTTCTTATTTCTTTGGATATACAAATAAACTAGTGCACAGCCCCCCGGTTTCAAAATTTATCCAACTCTAAATCTGAAAAAGCTATCGGGAGAAAAGGCCTGTCATTCCACTCAAAACATGGGTGGTTTTTAACTGATGGTTCCACCACGATAATAATAAAAAAATCTTCTTTCTCAATAACAGCACTGTTCACTTTTATGACTGCCGCTCGTTCGCATTAATCTTTAGATATTGGTGGATCGGAAACGTTTTACGAGGTATTACACAAAAATAGAGAATCTGGGAGTTTTATTTTTATTTGGTTTGAAAGTCGCGTCGCGGCCATCAAATTCGGAATTGAAGAATTGACTTTAGATATTAAAAATGTCATTCGGGAACTAGGCAATAATCCGAAAACATTTGTTGTAGTAGAAGAATTCAGGCATTAGATTAATAGCGAAGAGAATGTATCTGCTGCTTTTTTATGATGAATTTCGTTTTTGCTTGGTTTCATTTTATATTTCATTTAAATGAAAAGATTTTAAAATGAGCTGTGTCATGATTCTTTAAATTTGTGACATCCATTCTGATGAATAGCATTAGTTAATATTTTCAATAAAAACCGAATAATGCATTGAGTAATAATTTTTTTATTTTATTACTTGTTTGGAAACTGCAAGATTAATCAAGTCCAATAATAGTTAGGCAATTGTGTCTTGAAATTTATTGAATCTATTGAATATAGTTATATTATTCATTTTTATCTAGCTTGGTTTTTGAAAGATTTTATCTAATATTTATGATTTTCTTTTTTTCCTTTTGTCAAGAACTTGACCTGAAGTCATTCCCTTTTAAAAAGAAAATTTTTAACTAATTCATATTTTTCAAGGGGTCCTCTCAAAGGTACTATACTCCAAGACAGAAGAAGAATTCCTTTAAGAAAGTAGTTTTGGCTTTTTGGTTTTTCTGTGGATAAATGCTTCCCATTCATTAAGAAATCCAGCAGAAAAGTTAGACAAGCAGCTCAAAAGCAGCGAATTATATAATACTAGCTATTTAATGCGGCTTCCTTTTAATGCGGATAAAAACTTAACTTATTAGAATTAAAAACTCAAAATATTTCAAAGTTTGTTTTGATAGAGCTATTTTTGGGTTAGTTATACTTCAACTATTTTTACATCATGTAAACCCATGCTGTGCAGATAACAGATCAAAAATTGCGAAATAATTTAATTTAACTAATATTTATTTTTTTAACGAATATTGATCCAATTTCGTTTTCTTTTCAGTTGATCTAGGCTTTATTTTAGAAGTACAAACTTCCACCACAAAGTTTTCAAATTCATTATATTAAAATGTCGAAAAATTTGAGGTCATGCATCGGAAGTCAGGCTGCACGACCTCAATGGCCTTTTCTTCAATGGCACAACAGCCTAGGTTGGGCCAAGGCCGTCTGCCTACTGGCAGATTTCTAGACAGAGATGATATCTCTTCCAAGAGTCATGTTAGACAGGGACCTACGGTTTGAGTGGATTCCGAACCACTATAAACATCCATGGCACAACCGGGACTAGTACCCGCAACCTGTGCAAACCAAATCGCTAGTCACTCGGCCATCAGGCCCCATATATACATATAAATAAATTCATTAATAAATACAATATAATATGAAATGTATTTATTATTCTCACAATCCAAAATGAAACAATTACAACGAATCATGTGCTGTCATTTACAGGTTAAAAAAGAAACGTGACTTCTGAAACATAATTCAATATCTTATTTAGATTATCTTCTGCAGAAATTTGTTGTGATGTAAGTTAATCAATGACATCATATGACTTAAAGATGTTAAAATGTTCAGTCTAGAGTTTTAAAAATAGATAACTATATGATTGTTATTGTTTTATTTTATATGTCAATTTATAAATTACCTGCATTCTGTCCTTTACTGCTATATGTTTCTCACGCGTTTTTGTTCTATATTTTACGATTAAGTTGATCTGAGGCACTTATATAGAGAAAGATAAAATGTATATAAAAAAAAGATAAAAAATATAGAGAAAGATAATTCATGTTTTATTTATTTATTTTCAGGAAAAGAGAAAGACGACATTTGTATTGGTCAAATGGTAATGCAAATTTTTTCTTATTTATTAAAAACATTTTAGGTGACTGCAATTCATAGGTAGTTTATTTATTTATTCATTTGTTTTACTTTTACCTGCCCTTGAACACAGTGCAACAACGTAAAAAAAATAAACGACAACCATGACAAATTCTCAAAATTGGTGTAAAACCTAATTTATCCTAAATTGGGTAATATTAATATGTTTAACTAATATTTGAAATTTTGTGAGTTAATCTGTTTTTGTATTAGAAACATCCCTGCCCTACTTTAGTAAAATTTGGATATAAATTGAGGCTATGCATAGGAGGATACACACACGAACTTTGAGAAATATATGTAGAGAGATTCGGTGGAAATCCCACCTTTGCTCAAAACCAAACGCGACTTAAATTACTTCGATATTCTAATTGATTAACTTATACATTGTTGATTTTTTAGGGATTCAGAAAGTCATAATTCTTATGTATTATGGCTACCTGATACACGCTTGTTAATTTCATTTTGAGGTGTTGTGTTTCTGATGAAATAAATGTAATTGAACACATTAATAAAGCACATATTTAATGTTACCAACATTAGCATAATATTAGACTGCGTAGAAAATTCCATCATGATATTTCCAATAGAAATAATACTGAAAACCAAAATATTTAATCATCAACATAGTTGCCATTTTTTTTTAAATAACGTTTTCTCAACAGCTTTTGGATGCTTCTTTTTTTTATTTTAAGATCATTTTGTTTTTCGTCTTATAAAAATGGATGGATGTAATGTTTGGATGTTTGTAAGTGGTTCGGAATCTACGTTAAATTGTAGGTTCCAGTCTAATTAATCCAAAATGTGAAAAAATGACCGTAGAGCGACAACTAAACCAAATCAACTTATTATAGATAGTTAGAAGTTGAATATGCGTTATCCTGTGATATAATAATTCCCCAAAGACGAACAAAAGTTTTGTTAATAAATCTAATAAAAAAAAAAAAAACCTTGTAAAATCTGCGCATTAATTGAAATATAGACTGAAAACATTTTACGATTAAAATGTATTTTAAAATTTTAAAAAAGAAATAAAAAACATATTATTATTATTAACGCATAACAAATAAAAGAGATTTATATGCATTGTAATAAAAATATCTTTAAAGATATTCATATCTTAAAATTAATTGCAGGATCAGCAAAAAAAAAAAAAAAAAAAAAAAAAAAAATCTTCCAATTAGCAAAAAAAAATGGGGAAGTTTTAAGGATGCTTTCTGAAGTAATGAAAATTCATTCTCATATTTAACGCCGAATATTACCACTCCATTTCCCCTTTATTTTTCCCGGAAAACACCCTTTTTTTTTCTAATCCGGCAAACCATCCGTCGTTTTAATTTGCCGGCGCGTAACACCGGAAAGCGAAATAACGCATTCTTTTTAGAATTCGAGTGGGTTTTTATATATTCGAGAGAACGAAATCGGGAAAAGGGAAAATCCTCTTCTCCCTTTTCCCTCTCTGCACATTACGTGAGATCGCCAAAGCGTGAAAATTCTAGCGCCAAATAAAAGAAAAACCTACACCCTACCCCTACTTACTCAACAGCTTTTGAAATTAATTTTCTTTTCGAAGGGATAGTTTTCAAAATGTTTATTTAATTGCGCCAATTCAGAATTGCTGGGAGTCAATTTCAGCCTCTTCACTTCACTTCTTTAAAAGAATCAGCGCGGCCTAAATTGCTCTTTTTCCCTCTCTTCTTAAGACTGATTATTTTTTTTTATCCCTACTTTTTATGACTGTTTCTCCCTTCATTTATTTCACGAGAGATATTCGTTATGCGTAGAAGAAGAAAAGGAAAAAAAGTAAAAAATCTCACTCGAGAGTATACAAAAATAAAAGAGGGGGCAAAGGAAAAATAATGAAATAAACCCCCCGAGGCTCAAATGAAATTATGACTAATTTCGCGGAATTGTTTTGTGAAGATCTACGTAAATATTTTAATTAGGTAGAAAGGAAGGAAAACGAGAAGTTGAGCTGAATACTTGTGGAAGTAGGAAAATTAAACTTGTTGAATACGATTCTATTTGTTGAAGGAAAAGTAATTGTGTTTGTTTTGACTGTTTTATTAATACCACTTGTCTTTCAAAAGTTGTATTGTTATTGGTTTCATTTATTAAAACAAATGTTTTTATTTCGAATTTAATAATATATGTATTTAATCTACTTATTAAAAGTACCAGTAAGGTTTCAGTTATCAATTATTTGGGAACTAAAACAATACAACTTTTGAAAGACGGCGGAATTAATAAAACAGTCAAAACAATCACAATTACTTTCCTTTAACAAATTTGCATAATTCTAATTTATTTTTGAACATTAAATTTAATTTCAGACTAGAGGAATAATATTTATTCATATTAATTTATTATTAAATAATATCCATTTAATAATAATTTCATTTGACAGTAAAATAATTCATGATACTCATAAAGCCAAATGAAAAACATTTAAAACAAATAATTTAATCTTATAGTTTAATCAATAGGGACAAGATTCAGATTTAAGAACTATAATAAAATTTAAATAATCCTTTTGTACCTTTTTTGAAGACACCAACAGCCCGATTTATTAAAACAACTATGACTAATTTCGCGGAATTGTTTTCTGAAGATCTGTGTAAATATTTTAATTAGGTAGAAAGGGAAATCGAGTAATCGAAAAATACTTGTAGTAGTGGAAAAATTAAACTTGTTGAATATGATTCTATTTGTTGAAGGAAAAGTAATTGTGTTTGTTTTAACTGTTTTATTAATTCCGCTGTCTTTCAAAAGTTGTATTGTTTTAGTTCCCAAATAATTGATAAGTGAATCTTTACTGGTGCTTTTAATAAGTAAATTAAATATATAAATTATTAAATCCGAAATAAAAACATTTTGTTTTAATAAATTGAACTGTTGATGTCTTCAAAAGGCACATTAAGTTAGGATTATTTCAATTTTATTATAGTTCTGTTGTTTGTTTTAAATATATTTCAAATGACAATCTTATTGAGTACCTTGAATTCTTCTACTGTCAAATAAAAGTATTATTCAATGAATGTTATTTAATAATAAATTAATAGGAATAAATATTATTCCTCTATTGATAAATTAAATTTAATGTTCAAAAATAAATTAGAATTATGCAAATTTTGTTAAAGGAAAGTAATTGTGTTTGTTTTGACTGTTTTATTAATTCCGCTTGTCTTTCAAAAGTTGTATTGTTATTGGTTTTCATTTATTAAAATAAATGTTTTTATTTCGGATTTAATAATATATGTATTTAATCTACTTATTAAAAGTACCAGTAAGGTTTCAGTTATCAATTATTTGGGAACTAAAACAATACAATTTTTGAAAGACAGCGGAATTAATAAAACAATCACAATTACTTTCCTTTTTTTACTAATTTGCATAATTCTAATTTATTTTTGAACATTAAATTTAATTTGAGTATAGATGAATAAGATTTATTCTTATTAATTTATTATTAAATAATATCCATTTAATAATAATTTTATTTGACAGTAAAATAATTCATGGTACTCAATAAAGCCAAATGAAAAATATTTAAAAACAAATAATTTAATCTATCTTTTAATCATAGGGACAAGATTCAGATTTAAGAATTATAATAAAATTTAAATAATCCCAAGTTTATGTACCTTTTTGAAGACATCAACAGTTCCATTTATTAAAACAACTATGATTAATTTCGCGGAATTGTTTTGTGAAGATCTGTGTAAATATTTTAATTAGGTAGAAAGGGAAATCGAGTCTTGAACCGAATACTTGTAGTAGTGGGAAAATTAAACTTGTTGAATACGATTATATTTGTTAAAGGAAAATAATTGTGTTTGTTTTGACTGTTTTATTAATTCCGCTTGTCTTTCAAAAGTTGTATTGTTTTAGTTCCCAAATAATTGATAAGTTGAAACCTTACTGGTGCTTTTAATAAGTAAATTAAATATATATTTTATTAAACTGAAATAAAAACATTTGTTTTAATAAATTGGACTGTTGATGTCTTCAAAAGGTACATTAAGTTGGGATTATTTAACTTTTATTATAGTTCTTAAATCTTAATCTTGTCCCTATTGATTATACAATAGATTAAATTGTTTGTTTGAAATATATTTGGCACTTTTATTGAGTACCATGAATTCTTTTTACTGTCAAATGAAATTATTATTAAATGAATATGATTTAATAGTAATTTAATAAGAATAAATATTATTCCTGTCAGATTAAATTTAATATACAAAAATAAATTCTAATTAAATAAAGGCTTAAAGTGGCAATATAATTATTTCCAATTTATTATTTATCATCTATTTTAAGTTTTTACAATTAAATAAAAGACATTTTACCAACATTTTTTAACATAAATAAATAAATTTTTATAAATAGTATAAAAAATTTATATTATAAACCATAAATCTTCTTATATTTTATATTTCTGTCATCTTTTTCACAATTACAATATACTTCGATTTTAAGGTATGGTTTCCAATGTAACTAAAGGTTTGAAAATAATTCACGAACTTTTTACATTTATCTAATTTAAACATTACATTTTTTTTTCTAATAATTTTAATAACTTACAACTTTATTTATTATTATTTTTTTGTGATAGTTATTTTCAATCTGCCTTTGTCTGCTTATCATCATAATTTTTAGAAATTAGTTATAATAGTTAGTTATAATAATTAGTATAATAGTTAGAAATTAGTTATAAAGTTTGATATAATAATGTTGTCCTTTCTATTAACAGAGATAAAAGGTAGCTATTTTAATTCTAACAAAATAAAATTATAAATGTTTCATATCTTAATTATGAATACTGAATGAAGAATTATAAATATTGAAATCTATTTATTACAAAATGGGCCTGAATGGCCGAGTGGCTAGCGCTCTAGCCCTCGGTACTACAGGTTTCGGGTTCGAGTCCCGGCGGTGCCATGGTTGTCTGTAGTGGTTCGGAATCCACTTTGAAAAGTAGGTTCTGATCCTAATAGGATCGTAAAGCGTTGCGGGGGCATTGTTACTCCGCGTCCTTGGCTTATCTTCAAAGTTACACGCGCCCCCTGGGTAATGCAAAGTGAGTACGTCTCTGCAGCACTTGCCTTAAGGCATACAAAGACCAAGCTGTCTGTGTTTGCCAGCTGCATTAGAAAGAAAATAATTTATTACAAAAATTTAATTCTATAAAAACTTATTGATATATCAATTTAAATTATAAATATTGAATACCTCAAAATTGTTTCAACATTATTTTTCTTTTTAGTGTCAAAATAAATTTTTGAGACAGTATAAATGTTAGGATTTTATTAAATAAAATTATTTTTAAAATTTAGCAAATATAATTTGAAACTTAACATAGATAGATTTTACACGTTTGTGACCTTTTCTAACTGATGTGTTGTATAATTATAAATTATTTAAACAGAAATAAATTTTCAAATAAAAAAATATAAGAGGGCATAGTACATTGCAAGTCGAAAATTGATCATTTTAACACACTTTTTAGGATTCCTCACAAATTATAAAACTTTACTCCTTTTCGGGAGAAATTTTGATTTGTTTTATAATGAAGTCCCAATCTTTAAGAAATTGAGAATTCTAATTCATTTCAGATATTTCTTAAAATGGCATAAAATACGTATATAAAAAGTAAAGAAAAAAAAACAGTTACCCTTCATTTACGTTAAGAAAATTTTTTAATGATAAAATGTACAACCTAAATTTGCATATCGAAGAGAAGCTAAATAATATGTTTATTGTACAAACGTCAAATTTTAAAAAGCTATCTAATAATTAATATTTTTTAAAAAAATAAAAAATATCTAAGAATTGAAATTGTTAAAACTTTTGGTAGTAATTATGCTATACAAAATAATAAGTGGAAAAGATAATAAGATAAATAAGAATAATAGAACAGTCATAAGATAAATAGAAAGTCATGCAAATTTTTATGATTCTACATTCATAATTATTTTAATAATCTTGAATGAAAATGTCCAAATCACGTTGAATTATTAAAAACACCATTAAATGGTCCCTTGTTGCATTTACATTTTTTGTCCGATTTAAATGTGGTTTGTTTTAAAATGTTTCTAACATTCTAAATTATTTTAAACAAATATTTTTATTAATCTTTTTTTCTGAAGGTGACTAGGTATTATGCAACCTTAAATACAGTTCCTTTTCTTATATAATAATGAAAGTAATTAAAATTTATTTTATGGAAAAATAAAAGCAGTGGTACTAATTGGTCTCACAATATATCAAATAACTGATAAAGTTACTATTGATTTCTTAAACAAGATATATCACTGTTAATTAGTTTTATTTTGATGCGCGTACGTAAACTATTTGTGATATTAAGAAGAAAGCATGGTAAGGCACATTTTTTTTTATCAAATTCATATTTGAAAAAAAATTCATATTTGGAAACTTTAATGGCAGAATTATTTTTAAATTATTTGAAAAGTTTCTCATAATTTTATCTGAATTTTTTTATTATGAATTTTCTTTCATTTATTTAGTCTTCTTTAGTAACTTTTCAAAATATATGTCTGTTTTGTGTTTTTAAATAAAAATTTATCTCTCTATAAAATTAATAAAATTTATTGGAGAAGCATTCACAACCAGTAAAACAATTACAACAATGAAAACAAAGACCTTATCTCATGACATTACTTACAAAGACGGTTTTACTTAATAAGATTGCTTTCTAAATATTTTAAAATTAGACAGAATATGTCAATAATCGTGATAAAAATTGTAACTCAAGTGTCATTCAAGATTGCTTGACAAAATTTTTTAACATATAAAATTAATATTTCACTATATTAAATATATAAAAATAATATTTCATTCTATTCGTTTTATTTTATTAACTTTCAACTTTTTTTGAATTTCTGAATGAAACAAGACGATTTTATACAACAAATTGAATCTATTTTATTTCACTTTATGCTTGTTAAATAATACTTTGACCAATTTATCTTTAAATAATACTTTGACCAATTTATCTTTAAATAATACTTTGACCAATTTATCTTTAAATAATACTTTGACCAATTTATCTTTAAATAATACTTTGACCAATTTATCTTTAAACAATACTTTGACCAATTTATCTTTAAATAATACTTTGACCAATTTATCTTTAAAAATATAAAGAACTGATTTATCTTGAATGTATAAATTTTTTTTTTTCCATTTAAGCTCAATAGCAACATATGTGTATATTATTACAAGTATCTTATATATTTATATTATATTTCGCTTTTTATTGTATAACTCCAGTCGATATAAACTATATAGAATATAAACAAACAAAGTATTAAATAAGTTTTTCTTTATTTTATAAAATTAACTACCTGAATAGTTTAAAGATTTTCTTTATTCAAAAATAATTTAATCAATCATTTGAATATCATGGTAATATTTTATGGATGAAATATATTAAATTTTTCAATTTTTTAATATAACTTTTTTATAATTTTCCACTAATTAAAAAAAGTTGTTTTTGTTAATCTATTTATTACTGAAGTAGATATTATGTTTGTTTAGTGTGATTTGTGTATTTTTTATGCTTTTTGAAGCAGTATCATTGCCATATTTTATGTGTTTTAATACTTTAAGATAAAATAAAATAAATATTAATTACTCTAATTAAATCCAGATTAATGGAATTTAATTATGAGATTAATGAATTGAATATAGAGCAGACACTGTATAAAATTACTAAAACAAAATTGAATATAATAAACAAGAAACTAACAATTTACAAGTTCTAAGCTAAAATTATTAATTTCTTAACATTTCGACTGTAATGAATAAGTTTATTAATTATTCATAAAAGTAAATGTGCATTTTTTCAATATTAGCTTATAAAAAGTATTAAAACATGAAAACTGTTTATTAAAAAATACAAACAAAATTTTTTTTTTTCTGTATTTTGGATTCAATGAAATATACAAACTATACAAACGCTCTAAAGAGAAATCATTATATTCACTTATTATAAAAAAAATAAATGTTTTTTCACCTTAATAATTGGTTTTCATTCTGCTTTGTGGAGTATATATGTATAAAAAATGTGCAGAAGAAACAGTTTTTCATGAAGGGGGAAAAAAGGAGGGTAAAAAACGATAAATGTCTAAAAAAAAGCTTGATGCGCAGAGAGATAATGAAAAATAAAATTCTAATTCTCCCTCATGAAAAAGGCTTTTTGTTATCCACCGGCAAAAATTAATAGTAAAAATCAATTATTGCCACCACAGAGAAAAATTCAAATACTCCTTTTATTATAATCAATTTCGATGAAAACGAAATTATTTTTAGGAGATAGAAGCTAAAAACCATTGAAAATAAAGAACAAATGAGCATGCTACACCTAATGAAAATCAAAAACAACATCTAGAGCCGTTGTGTAAAAAAAAAAAAAGACTTAGGACATTATAAATCGAGATTTTAGCGATTTTTGGAAGAAGAAAATACCTTACAGGATAAACCGAAAGCAAAAAAAAAAAAAAATATCTCTTGAATGCCCAATATTTATAATAGACTCCACGCAAAATGAGAGTACGGAAAGAAATAATAAAAAAAAAAAAATCTCGATCCAACCTGAAAAAATAATAAAAATCGACTTTTTTGTTTAGTGTTCTTTCGTTCACTGTATCTGAAACCTTTTTATCGTAGAATCATTACACATCTAACATTCATTTTTGCGGTGGCCAGGCGAGTTAAAAAAAAAAAAAAAAAAGAAAAAAAAGTAGCATTTATGAAGAAAAAGGAGCATCAAACAGAAAAGCTATTTTCCTATAGCAAAAATTCGAAGTCTCAAATGATTGTGCAAGCGATAGAAGCCAGCGAGCAAACATGAGTTTCCTTTTAATTACAGCAGTAGAGCCATTAGCAGAAAATTTTCAAAAACAGGGGGAGGGGAAGGATATAGAAAAGAGAGAGGTATGACTGCAACTTCTCTTAGAAGCTCTTTCGGTTTATCCTTCCCCCTCTAAATATGTTCCACCCCACCCCTTTCTTAAAACGTTTCTGAAAATATATAAGCTGAAAGTGTGCAGTGCTAGTTTCGTAAAATCGACCCATTTTTTTTTCTCGACTATTTATTTTTTGCCGTCCATAATTACACAGGAGTCTAAGGTGGGTTTTCAAGTATCGGCGAACGAGCTTAAGAGAGAACTATGGGGGAGGGGAGGGGGAGATGAGTGAGAGGGTGGCAATGGGGTGAAGGGGGAGTAAAGTGTCACATCCCTCCCACGATGCGTTTTGCTTGGAGAGCAATTTGATTACTACAAATTCATTAAAGTTGTCAACAAAAATTACGGGAGAATGCACTTCTGTGTTGCCAGAGAAAACAATTAGCAAATGCTCCAGATTACGCGATGTGATTGGGCCTTTTGAGTGTGCGCCAGGGGTGTTGGGGGAACAGGGGTGGACTTGAAGTGTGAAGGCAATGCTGTTTGACATTGCAGTTACGGTTTTAGTAAATGAAGAAGGAAGATGAGAGGAAAAAAAATTAGTTTTCCTTATTGGGAGGTGTTCCTTAGTATCAAGGTTTTTAGTTTGAAGCTAAATGGGGGTCATAAAGAAATGATGAAATTATTAACGATTCATCAGTAGCCCAATATTAAGCATAGTAAAATTTCAACAACATGCACTTCTTTTTATATCGTTGAAATAAAGTGCATCAAACATTCTATTAGTATTATTATTAAGCATACATTATTTTTTTTACAGTAAGCTGTAACTGTATTAATGTAAAAAACTGTAACTGTACATTCTATTAGTAAATTTAAACATTCTATTTGTAAAATTGTGAAAAAATTATTTATACGACTGAGTCATTTTTCTAATTTTTAATCCTTATTGCTTGAATAATATGCTCTTCTATGTCAACTTCGAATAACAGAAAAGATACATTTTAATTGAATATTTTTATATTGCGAATATTATTAAATTTGCGATTTATAATACTGCAAGAAATAACTAACTGCCCCGAACTACAGTCCATGCTGGACCATGGCGGTCTTCCACTGGCAGATTCCAAAACAGGATATGTGTTATTTTTACTGGATAGGGGTGACAGTCCTACGTCCAATAATCATGTTAGACCGGCACCTATGGTTTAAAGTGGGTTCCGATCTCCTACAAACATCCATGGCACCGCCGGAACTCGTACCCTAAACCTATAGCACCGAGTGCTGGTCATTCGGCAATCAGGCCCTTTACTTCAATAAATAAAGTATAAAAAATTATATGCAAGAATAATCGATTCAAAAAATTGGAGAAAAAAAAAACGATTAAATATTGACAGTTAATTTTATAGTGAAATGGCATCACAATATCAATCCTCAATGAGTGTTTGCGGCCCGGTGGCCAATTAGCTAGCGCTCTGACCTTTGGTACCACAGGCTTCAGATTTGAATCCTGTCTGTGGCAAGGATGTTTGTGAGTGGTTCTGAATCCGCATTAAACTGCATGTCCCTGTCTAATTATCCCAAAGTGTGCAAAAAGGACCGTAGGGCGACAACCCAAAATCAATGTGTGTTTTCCATAAATAATATTTTATATCATTTAAAATTTAAATTTATCAAAAGGAATTTTTAAGATTCTTGTTTTTAATTTATTAAAAATAAATAGCGCATATATATATATATGATATAATTTTTTTAAATTAAAAATATTGATTGCCATTTTTTTTCCAAATATATATAACATTGAATTAAAATTAAATTGTACACAAATTAAATGAAATTTTGAAATTTCTTGTATGATTATATAAATCTTATTTATTAAAACTATATGACCATATTACATTATTTCATAATCTTAAATTTTACCATGTTTTACTTACACTTAAATAAAATAAAATGTTACTCGAGTCCGTAGCATATATTCAAGTTACACGTGCCCTGTGGATAGTGCTAAAAGAGTAACAGCGATGCAGCCCTTGCTTTTGACATAAAGAGTATCTGTATTGCCAGCTGCATTAGAACAGCAAATGGTAAAAAACTAATGAAAGTTATATAAACGAAATTAAATCATTTGATAAGAAATTTAACTATAAAGATGACCCCTTAAATAGCCCAACAATTTACACTTCTAGAATGTGCAGCAGCATTACTGAGAAGTCGCTTAAAAGTTTCCCACATCATTTTTTTTTCTTCTTCCCTCTCAGCAAAAGCCATTCTCATTTCTGCTGGAGGTTTCCATCGCGATTGAGAGTTCGCGCCATTTTATAGATTGTGACAAGTTTGCTGCCACCAGCGGTTACAGCGAAAGCGAAATACCAGTTAAGAACTCGAAGATGAAACTTGTGTTTTTTATCATTCCAATATAGCTTAATAGGATTGGAGTTTTCCCTTTAGTTTTTATTCATTTTTAGGAGGGAAGACTGATTATTTGAAAAGGTGGACAAAAAAACATGTCATTTTTCATGTTGTGTTTGTGTATTTTTTCTCCTTTTTTGGAAGAATTGCAGAAGTGCAAAAGGCGAGGGGAAAGTTTTTAATGGAATAATTGAATCAGACTTTTTAATTCTCATGTTCTGAGAGAAAATGGTGAAGTCATCTTTTTTGTGTGTGTGTGGACGTTTTTTATTTGCCGCCGGTCATATTCTGAGACATTCGTTCAGCTTTTTTTTATTTATTATAACATATAATAAAATCAGAATAAAGATTCAAAAATAATAATAAAAACAAATATTTCGATTTTATGTAATGTAAAAATGTGAGCAAATTGGTATTTCATGAAAATTAATCAATCTAAACTAATGAATAAACCTGAAACTTTCTGTAGTATAAAATGGTGAAATAATTATGGCAAACCTTTTTACTGAAGTGAGAGTTTTAAAAATATATACATATAAATTTAAAAAAAAATTTAACTATAAACATCTATGAAATCCTTAAAAAAAAAAAAAAGGTCATTTTTTTATAAAACTTGCATAAAATAAATATTTTTACAGATATTTAAAAAAGTGCACTTAAGTATAACCTGCAATGTATGTATATATAGACAAAAAATAATATATATATATATATATATATATATATATATATATATATATATATATATATATATATAGTATATATATATATATATATATAGTATATACACTGAAGTGACAAAAGTCATGGGATAGCAATATGCAAATTTTCAGATGGCAGTAGCATCGCGTAGAACAGGTATAAATGTGCAGTGCTTTCGCAAAGCTTTCATTTCTGTTCAAGTTATTCATGTGAAGAGGTTTTGACGTGATGATGACCGCACGACGGGAATTAACAGACTTTGAACGCGGAATGTTAGTTGGGCTAGACGCATGGGTCATGCCATTTCGGAAATCGTTAGGGAATTCAACATTCCCTGATCCACTGTGTCAAGAGTGTGCCGAGAGTATGAAATTTCAGGCATAACATCCCACCATGGACAGCGCAGTGGTCGACAGCCTGCATAACTACCGAGACCGGCGACGTCTGCAAAGAGGCGTTAATTCTAACAGACAAGCAACACTGCATCAAATAACCGCAGAAATCAATGTGGGACGTACAAGGGACTTGTCTGTTAGAACTGTGCGGAGAAATTTGGCTTTCTTGGGCTATTCCAACAGAAGACCAACTCGAGTGCCTTTACTGACAGAACGACATCGCTTGCAGCGACTCTGTGGGCACTTGAGCATATCGGTTGGTCCCTAGATGAATGGAAAATCGTGGCCTGGTCCGATGAGTCACGATTTCAGTTGGTAAGAGCTGATGGTAGGGTTCGAGTGTGGCGCAGACTCCACGAAGCCATGGACCCAAACTGTCAGCAAGGCACTGTTCAAGCTGGTTGTGGCTCCGTAATGGTGTGGGCTGTTTTTCATGGCATGGACTTGGTCCTCTGGTGCGACTGGACCGAACATTGACTGAAATGTTATGTTCAGCTACTGGAGATCACTTTGCAGCCATTCATGGACTTTATGTACCCAAACAACGATGGATTTTTATGGATGACAATGCGCCATGTCACCGGGTCACAACTGTTCGCGATTGGTTTGAAGAACATTCTGGACAATTCCAACGAATGATCTGGCCACCTAGATCGTCCGACATGAATCCCATCGAGCATTTATGGGACATCATCGAGAGGTCTGTTCGTGCCCAAAATCCTGCACCATCAACGCTTTCACAATTATGGACGTCTATCGAGACAGCATGGCTCAATATTCCTGCAGAAGACTTCTAACGACTTGTTGAGTCCATGCCACGTCGAGTTGTTGCACTTCGCTGGGCGAAAGGAGGGCCGATACGATATTAAGAGGTATCCCATGACTTTTGTCACTTCAGTGATATAATATATATATAGTATATATATATATATACACATTTATACAACAATTTAGTAAAAGAGGTATATCAACATTTACCAAAGTTTGAAAACTACATTTTGAGAAAAAAAGAGATTCGTAGTAAAAAACGTTACATATTTAAAATATTTCAGTTAGTTATTTTCAGTTATTCAGTAGTTATAGTCTGATACTCCCTGACTCTACACTAAGTTTCAATAAAATGTTTTGCATGTATATGTATTTGTGCATTTGAATGGTTCATTGTGATAATGAGGTATTAAATCTCATATAACACTGATAATTAACATATCTCAACACTAAATTAATAGTAAGGCAACACTTTCCACAATGTTCCTGTCCGATATGCATAAGAAGAATTTCAGAGATTGTTATAAAATTAACTATAATATTTTTATTTTCTTCTTCCTTTTGTTATCTTAATCAAAGAGTTTGAGAGAAGTCATAGCCTAATACTTTGACTTTCAATAAAAAATTTTACATGTGCATACATTTGTGTATTTTGGTGGATTGCCATGTGATAATAAGGTGTTAAATTTTATATAAAACTGATAATTAACCTATTTCAGCAATAAATTAATAGTAAGACCATACTACCACATTGAAATCACTAATTCTTTTTACATATTGAAAGTCTACTATCTCAATGTTTGCATGCTGCAATATATATGAAAAAAATTCCAAAGATTATTTTAAAGTTAATTACAATATTTGCAAAAACCAATCTTCTGAAAAATGCCCACATTGATTTAAATATGATATTCTGTCTCAAACACATTTACTTTCATCTGTGCAGGAATTTTAATGATGATTTGAACAAGATTATCCATGGCCTTTGACATAAATACATACGTCTTCAAAAATGCATATTTTCAAAATATATAATAACTAAACATAATTAGACACAAAGATGACTAAATTAATCAAGATTGCAAAACGAATAGTACACAATTTATCACTAATAAGTAGAACATGATTTCATCATAATAAGCATATTTTGATAGTGTATGCGAATCTCAGTAAACAAATGCTTCAGTTACAACTACAGTTAATCTAAAATGTAGACAAAACAAGGAAGATAAATATATTCTGAGGCTTTGCACGGGCTATTTTGAAACCTCTCTCAATGTTTACAAAACGAGATGTCAAAAAATGGGTGTGGTAGATTCATATGACAGTTTGTTGGCATTCTTTAAAATCAATTTTAATACACTTCTAATTGGAATTTTACCAAATGTATAAAGTTATAATAATATAAGTTATTAATAATCACGCTTTGTAATATTTTTTTTTTTTTTAAATTTGTACCCATTCACGTTATAAATGATTTACTGATTTACAAATAATATATCTTATTTTTAAAATATAAAAATAATAATACTCACATTTTAACGATATTGAGAAAAACAATTAATAACCTTTGTTATCCTAAACTAATTGATTCAAGTGAATTAATATTTGCATCAAAATTTGAATATTACAATTGGTTTAAAATAAAAATATGCTCAAAGTAAAGAACTTAACCTGAATAAAATACAAACAAAAATACAATACTGATGAATATTTGCTATGAATTATTATTTAAATGATATCATGAACAATACAAATAAATTAGCATTATAATGTATTTTATTCTATTTCAATGACAATTTTGATTTTCAATAATTAATATTGTCATGTTCGTAGCGTTTGAATTAGCAAACGTAATTCATTTTACAAATAAAAGATAATACAATTTTCTAAGAAAAATATAAGTTTTTTTATCTGCTTAAAAAATTTAATCATGACAGAAATTAATTCTTTTCAAGGTGAGAAGCATCAAAGAATTCATAAAGAATACTTTTTAATGAATAAATTTATTATAAGGTTACTGCCTAATTTTACTTCTTATTACTAAATATGGTAAATTAATTTTTGAATAAATATTAAATGTTATCAGAAATAAAATGACTTTGAAAACGTTATGAATTGTGTTTTAGAATATTACAGATAATTTTATACTACTCAAATCATTTTATTTTCATAAAAACAATAATAAGAAACAAGCTCTTGTTTATTTTTTGAAAAGAAGTAAGTAATCAAAGAAAATGAAGTGATCAAAAATACCATGTTTCAAGATCAGTAATACCAAGTTTAATAAATTAGGAATGTCCAATATATTTAAATTTATTGTGTTAAAATACCGCTCGGTACCAAATTTTGGGAAATTAGTTAGTAGGCGGTGCCATGGATGTTTGTAATGGTTCGGTAAAATGTACATTGCTAAAATATTATCCCATCTGTTATTTTGTGATTTAAATAGTTAAAATTAAGGCTCACAGACCTATCCCGTTAAAAAAGCCAAGACATCTGACCACCTGTCAATAAATTAACCCACCTTTAACGGCAACACAGCTTCAACCAATCATGATGATGATTAAAACCCATAAATGTATAAAAAGTTAAATTAAGTATCAATGTACACCTGATAAAATATGATATCTGTTTTTATTTAATTAGATTCAAATTATACAAAACACACACACACACATAATGTTTTATATATATATATATATATATACAATGAACATCAAATGCACTGAACATCATCATTTGTAACTTATTCCACATCATTAAATTTTTAAGTCAATTGTTACAAATATATTTAAATAACGACACCTTTGAGGGTTCATATAATTAACAAGCTACAGCCGATTCCTTTAAAGCACCAATACAGTCCAGCCCAGTATTCTAAATCTTGAACAAATACCAATTTAAAAAAAAAAAGTAAAAGAAAACCGTTGCCATAAAAACAAAGAAAGTTTCAAAAAAAGAACAGAACAGAAATAAAAAAGAACAAGAGAAAAAAAAAATCGAAAAGAAATCAAGTTGCAGTATACCGATTTTATTGTTACTGAGAAAGTGGAATGCATAACCATAAAATGATGCTGCCCGAAGAGCCATTGGAGACCAATTTTTCTACCACTTTAGAGGGTGGCGGCGAAGGAAATCCTGCTTTCGAAATAGGGGGCAATAGAACAAAACCACATGGGGGGAGAGAGTGAAACCACAGGAAAACAATCGTAAAAGACAAGGGACGGGGTGGTGGGGGGTGGAGACCCGGAGTATTTTTATAAGGGACCAGTGGGAGTAGAGATTGAGGGAAAAGTCTGTTTTAGAGAAAAGGGGAAAAGATGTTGGGGTTGGTTTTTATAGTGCGACAATAAGCACCCATGATGATGCTTCTGCTGTGTTTAAGCACTGGCTCTTTCTATGTCTATTTTCAGTCCTTAGATTTTGTGGCCGTTCCTTTTCTTTCTTTTTTTTTTTTTCAAGCTTTTTTTTTTTTCTCTGTGAGAAAAAAATAGGAAGTGAGATTGAGGAGATGGAAAACTCATTTGTGAGTCGTAAAGAAAAAGTGCTGTTTTTTCCGGTGGGAAGAGATCATCTCGAAACGAATCGAGATTTAGTGAGGAAAAAAAAAAAAAAAAAAAAAAAAAAAAAAAAAAAAGGAAAAAAGGTGGTTGACCATAAAATGAAAAAAGTTATTTATAAGATAGACTTGCTTCCAAATATTCAGCAAATCTTTTTAATTTAACTGACTGTATGAGTTCAACAGTGCACTTATTTTATGTTAATTAACATCGTATTTGCTGGATTTTTTTCAATGCTAAATAATAGAAGAAAAATCATTTATCATGTTTCAGCATTTGGTATCAGATTCAATGTTACTCAAATTGCAAGATTTATTCTATGAATGAACTTTACTTGCTTCATCGTTACTTACAAAAATAAGTAAAAAGGAAATAAAAATGAGTATCACTTCTTCTTCAATGACACGATAGCCTCAAGGTGTGCCAAGGCTTCCTGGTTACTGGCAGATTTCGAGACTTGAAATGTTTTCCTTTCTTTACACGGGATATTGTTGTCAGCCCTACACTCAACTCTCTCCAGGCATATTAGACCGGGACTTAAGGCTTAAAGTGGATTCCGAACCACTACAAACATCTGTGACACAGCTGGAACTCGAACCCGAAACCTGTGGCTGTGGTATCGAGCGCCAGAGCACTAGTGATTTGGCCACTAGGAATATCACTAGAAGGTTAATACTGATATCGAGTCATGTGTATTTAAGTGGGGGGGGAGATGATAAAAATATCCAGGAAAATAGGAAAAAAAAAAAAAAAAAATGCAATACTAACCAGTTTATTATACTTTTTATATTACTAAGATGAGACAAATATCAGTTAATTAAAGTGGTCCTTTTAAATTGTTGGAGATCACACAGTATAAGTATCATTTTACTCCAGAAAAAAAAAAGACCCAACTCCCACTAAAATGGTTGTTATTTAGTCATAGTGCACTATTTTCTAAGAGAAATTTAGTTTAATTGATTAACTTAAGTGTAATTTTATTATGTATTAATGTCAACAAAGATTGAAGATAACAATTAACAAGAAGAAAAAAAAAAAGACAGGGTGACTATTATATTGTGGTAGTAAATATCTATGAAGATGCCTCTGTTTTCACTCTCACTAATTTTTTTATCAATGCTTCTGTCCTCAGATATTGTAGTTGCTCCCATTTTTTTTAAAAATCCTCAGTTGTGCTTGGTTTTTCACTTCAGTGATGATTCTAAAATTAGTAGAAAGAAAAGTGGAGAAAATGAAAACTCATTTATAATTTTAAAAATCTGCTTATTGAATCAAAAAATCTCAACTCGAAATTAATCTAATTCTTAATTAATTTCTTTCATCAAAGAAAATGAAAAAATAATGACTATAAAATGAAAAAAAAAAAGGCATTTGTGATAAAAAAAAAAAAAATTCAATATTCTTCAACAGAACATTCGCAACTATTATCCTGCAACAGAATATTCGCGTTATTAGCAATTCTGCTAACTTTAATTGGCATTACTAAATTTGTTCTTAATCTAATTTAAATTAATTAACATAGCTTTTTGTGATAATTAATATTTACTCTGATTACAGATAATTGAAAATTAATTTTTTTTTATTTCATACTAAAATAAGTGGATCTGATGGCTGAGTGACTAGCGCTCTGTCGCTCGGGGCCACAGGGTTCCAATTTCAACTGGGTCATGAATGTTTGTAGTGGTTTGGAATCCACTTTAAAACGTAGGTCATAACTAACATGACTGTATACTGTAGGGCTGACAACCTTAGCCCGTAAAAAGGAAAATATTTCAGATATATATCTCAATATACAGAAGTTGCATAATGTTTAAATTTCAGAATAAAGGGACGTGATGGCCGAGCAACTAGTAACTCTGACGCTCAGTGCCACAGGGTTCGTGTCCTGAAGGTGACAAGGATATTTGTAGTGGTTCGGAATCCACTTTAAACCGTAGATCCCGGTGACATAGGATCGTAGAGCTTCCCAGGGGTAGTGTTACTCGTGTCCGTAGCATATCTTTTAAGCTACACGTGCCTCCTTGGTAATGCCAAATGAGTAACAGAGATGCAGCCCTTGCTTATGGCATAAAGACTGTCTCTGTATGACCAGCTGTATTAGGAAAAAAATATCTCAGAATAAATATCCTAATAATTATAACGTATTTTGTTTTGGTACTTAGTGTAAAAATATATGTCCCGATAAATTATTATTATAATTTGGCTTATTCAGTAACTATAAAATTGACTAATTTTTCTTTATTTGACAAATTAAAAATGGAAAAGCAACACACTTAAGGAAAGTACACATTACATGTAATTGCTTTAATTTTCATTTCTAGGATTATGAAACTGATAACACTATCACATATTTTCAAACATTAAAAATAGTGGCAAACTCATTAAAGCATACTCGAGCAGAATAAAATGAAGCTGGAGATTTAAATTTTAAAAATAGGGAAAAATATTTTCCTTCCATTTCCATAGTCCGATGAAAAGAAAAAAACCCACAAAACCATTCAATGTCAAGAGCTTATGTTCAAATTACAACATCTCTTTCTTCAATTCCCTCCTGTTCCAGAAACAAGAAAATATAATAAAAAAAAAAAAAAAAAATCAAACCCGTGAATAAATCATAATAAATACACCTTCCAGTCATCTCTTACAAATTTGATGAATGTATTGCACGCAAAGGAATGTCCTGAGGACAATTTGAAGATCCTCCCCGATAGCGACTGTCAGGAATTATTTCCCCTCTATACAGATTCTCCAGTTATGAATCCATTTCCATGATGACTCTCCGTAATGGGAATCGGGAAAATAATCGGATAAGTACAAGATGACAAATGAGGAGGAGATATTCCCTCTCTGTATGACGACACTCTTCCAACCTCGTGATTAACTCGCAGGGAGCCAATGTCTTCTTTTGATTCAATTACAAAAGATGCCTTTTTCTTTTTACCACCAATGGAAATTGATGGCGTCTTTTCCTACCCTGGCGATGAATAAATGCAAGGAGCTGGTTGTTGTAATTTTGTGATTAATTCCCAGTTTTGAGACTCTCTCTGTTGGAAAGGCATTATGTCTGTCAAAATATAATGGCAGGTCTTTTGAAAACGCAGAGCATTGTGGTAGCTGTCAACTGGGTCTTCAGTTTTGCTTCAGTTTGCCTTCTCTCTATCGATTCTTTTAATAAATAACCGAGTTATTGTCTTTATGCACGGAGGAAACGTAAATATTTCAACTGATGAAAGGGGTAGGATATCTGATCAAGAGATGTCTTTGCTGCCAGCCATTAATAATTATCGAATTGGATCAGGACATTAAATTAATGGGAAGGCAGCAGTATGTCCCAGCAGTTTTGCGTTATTGGATGTTTAGAAAAGGCCTTAGATTTCTTGTTTGCCATTACTATGAGAAACCCATAAAGTAATTAAATGTTCAATTATAAATGTGGGAAGCGAAACATATTTCTGGGAAATTACGATTCTGTTTTGAAAGACATACAATTATATTTATCTGTCAACAAAGGAGGTCAATTATTGCTTCTCAGTAGGAAAAACAAAAAAAGTTTTAATACATTAATGCTATTGATTGCTGTTTCTCAATGAATATTTTTTTAATTCACATTCATTATCAAAGTACGTAAGCCCCACTATTTATTTTACACATTTTATCAAATTTATTTTAAATTGAATTATATCAATTATATTTTTTATTTGTTATTCCTTAATTAAAATTTCTACTTTGGATTCATTTAATATTTTTTTCTGATTCTTTACATTAAGTACTAGTTAGTTAAATGTAAAAATGAATCAATTATGATTAACAATTTATGCTTTAAATTATTGTTATTATTTATTATTAAATTATAATAATGATAAAATAATTCTCAATATCCTCGTAAAAATATATATTTAACGAAAATATTGCTATATATTTTCTGCAATCACGGTTTTTTTTTAAGAAATAATTTTTATTTAACCCAACAATATTAATAATTAAATTAATTGAATAACCACAAAGTAGTTATTATCTTTTAATTTCCTGCTTCAATAATTATATGAATTATATAAACTAAGTCATTTTGTAAAAAAAAACCTTTCTAATCTTCAGATAGTTTAAAAGAATATATACATATATATGATTATCTTATACAGTATTTAATTTATTTAGCATATAGTAATTCTTGCTTTAACATTTATTGCAAGTTAGTATTAGTTTATTACACTTAATCAAACTTTAAAGTATTTATGCAAAATTTGTAACACAATTAAATCTAGATGACAATAGCATTTAAAAAAAACGTAAAACTACAAATTAGGAAAAAATAAAACCAAAGCTTTATAACATCTACTTATTTTTGCACTGTTGGTTTGATAAAAAAATTTGGTTTTTCTTTTTCCAAGCTTCTGTTTTTGGATCTGTTTAAACTACTATTATCATCCTAATTTAATTGTAATAGATGTGTCTTAATACTATTTTTATATGAATGTCATCAATACTATATTATCAAAATTTTCAAACATTTTTCAAAGGTTTATTTGAGCACTTTGAACTAAAAATAAAAGCATTCAATTAATGATATTAATATGAAAAAGTTATATTTTTTATAACTTATTTGTCGCCAAAAAAAAAAATCAAATTAAAGCATTTTGATTTTTTTTGGAACGCTTTGAAAACTATTCCTTTATACTCATAAAAAGTTCTCGCGGTATTTTGTTAATCTGCGGGTTTAGGTGGAAGACTTAAATACTTAATCCCCCATATTCCATACAATATATGACAAAAAG
Source organism: Caerostris extrusa (assembly GCA_021605095.1). Classification (NCBI taxonomy): domain Eukaryota; kingdom Metazoa; phylum Arthropoda; class Arachnida; order Araneae; family Araneidae; genus Caerostris; species Caerostris extrusa. The sequence continues at coordinate 9,387 of BPLR01005391.1, read as the reverse complement.
TTTTTCTCATACCCATTTAGTGCATTGGATCTATATGTATTCTAGAGTGGCATTTTTAATTTTGAATGGTTCTTAACATCGTTCAAAATATGTTATTCATGACAGAGAAGGGAAATTCCAGTAATGTTTCCTAGGTTTTTACAAATCTTTCATATAGATCTCAGCAATCAGGACAGTCAATATTTACTTTTTTATTAAATTTACTAAATAAATATTTTTGTATTAAAATTACAATTGCAACTTTGTTAAAAACTTGTATTTATGTATTTAGTTTCATTAAACTAATATATATATATATATATATATATGCATTTAAACTATTCCTAACAATATGTTAAACAGTGCAATATGCTAACGATATATACGAAATAAAATTAACTATCTATTTTTAAATTGTCTTGCAATTTATTTTACAAATTTCTACAAGAAGAAAAGTACCTGAAATAAAAATTGAAAACGGAGCCGATGATATTAGTCAGAGAAGCCAGAATTTCTTGCAAAGCCATTTATCGATAAAGGACTCAAATCAGCACGCACTGAATCCTTTTCCATCCATCTACTTACTCCTTTATGCCCATAAAAAGTCCTTAAGGTATTTCTTTGATCTGTTGGTTCAGGTGGAGCTCCAGAGAGGCTTTATCTGCCATTTCCCATGCAATCCGGCGACCCGGATATTTTTTCACCCACACCCATTTAGTCCATTGGATCTGCATACTCTGAGGTGGTGGGAGATATTTTTAGAAGAATGGTTCCATAGTATCGGTGCAGAACCATATGTTATTCATTCTTATAACCCAGAAATTTGTCAGTTAATCTGGGGAAAAGACAGGGAAGAAGAAAGCTAATGCTTCCTAGGTTTTAACAAATCCTTCACATGGAGCACAGTAATCAATAGAGGAGTTATCAGGCATTGGGACTAGTTCGCTCTTCTCCGGTTTTCCGCTTTAAGTCATTAATCATTTCCCCCACCGGGAAGTTTGGTCTCGTTTTCCAGGGAGTTTTTTTTTTTTTTCTCCCATTTTCTCCATCAGACAAGATGGCCGCACAGCCAAGCCAGGAAGACACAGTGCCTGGGATAGGTATGGTTTGGTCTTTTCTTCTTAACACTGCATTGGGCGCAACTTAATTGGACACAGAGACGAAGGAAATTAAAGCAGTATCAGGTAATTAGTATTGTCTATTCATCGGAAAAGATGTTGCCCCGATCTTAAAGAGTTGGGCGTGATCTTTTCTTTTTGGTTTTTGGGGGCTCTTTTAGTTTGTGTTTCCGCCCTTGCAAGAGGGATTAAGATTAGAAAATATTTCCAATTAAGTCCGCCGGAACTTTTGTTCTCAATTACGTCTTCATTTAGGAATTGGATATTAGAAGGGCATTTGTCAGAAAGGTAAAACCACTGATGGCTTTATTTTAGCCGGAATAGAAACAATTTGTTTTAGTGTCTTTCTAATTCTTTTTGACTAATTAGTTTTAATTTGAATTAATTGTTTTAGGGGGAAATACTAACATTTTAATTTAAAAAAGAGTTTTATTCTCTTAGATTTCTGATTGTATTTTTATATATGTTTTACAGAATCTGCTATTTTTAAACAAGCAGGTGTGGCTGGTTTTTCACTCAAAAACGATCATTTTTTGGGGGAAAGGGCTTTCTTCGTTAAAATGTTTATTACTGTTAATTTATTTTGCGTTTTCCACGATCGGATATATTTAAATAAAATATATTTTTTAAAAAAATTTATGACAGAAAAAAATTAGTTGAAAATTTAAATTGCCTTTTATTAAGCAACTGTGGAAATTTCCCAGAATACTTTGTCAAAACTTTTTCTAATGAAAGCATTCTAATTTATATATCAAATCATAAAAATAAACAAAATCAACCCATAAAAATATTTTTTTTAATAAAAATTTAGTATCTTCTTTTACAGAACTCGACATTTGAATAAAAATATATTAAGTGAAATTGTAAATATGATGCCTAAAACAATGCACTGAAGTTTAAAGATTTAAAAATAATGTATTTATTTTTTCAGACTGGTAACAACACCTTTCATTGAAAATCTTGTTAATCAAAAATTAAGCGAACGAATACGTGAAGTCTAAAAACATATAATAATAATTTTTAATATTTTAAATACCACATTAGCCTTAACCACACTAACAATAATTTAATTAGCCATATAATAATTAACCACACCAATACTAATTTATTATAATCTATATGCGAGAATTTTTATTTTTAGAGCCTTTCGCTTTTATTTGTAAAGTACATTATGGAAAAAGATAAAAAATGTAATAAAATCAATAATATCTAACTAATAGTAAAAACTATATCAGACATTGTGTAAGTTTGATATAGTTTTAGTTGATCTTTTCTTAAGTTGGCCTAAGGCTGATAACCTAATGACCTTTTCTTAGGTCTAGGCCTTTTTCTTAGGTTGATCTTTTTTAGGGTTCACCCATAGTTGATCTTTTCCTTAGGATGTCGAAAATTTCGTATATAGTTTTTAATACTGGGAACGTGACTATGAGTTATTGCCATGGCATGGAGGATTTGTAAACTTTGTGTTACTTAGGGTGCAAATTGTTATTCTGTTTGGCAGGACCAGTTATACTTAAGAATTGTATGCTTGTATAGGATTTACATAGAGTATAGGAGATAATTTGGCCAACTTCAGAACGTTTGACTGACGCCTATTTATCACAATGTTACGAAATCCATTCATTTTTCAGTGAAGTGTTTTAGTGTTTAGTGTTTTATATCATTATAAAGTTTACTTTCAAGTCTGAAATAGGGTACATTTAATAGTAAAGATTATTATTATGTTACATTCCAACTATTCATCCCAACAAACCCTAAAAGTCAATTTATATTTTTTGTTTCAGAAAACTATTTGATAGGATTAATTTATTTATTGATATGATAAGGATTTATTTTTTATCAAAAATCGATTTGAAAACTTCTATTATGAGAACTAAAAGTTCTTAAAAACAATAATATTGAGAAAATTTTGGTTGGTTTATTGATGCAATATGGGATTGATTGTCTTATTATTATTTTTGTATTATGAATTATATTTGCTATTTAAATTGCTTTCAAAATTTTCCAAAGACAAACTAAATATAACTTTCTTGTATAACGACTATAAATTTCAATTAGCTTTTTGTAAAAATACGAAACTTTTCACAACAGATAAAAGACATATGCTAGAACAATAAAAAAAACTAAATATATTATGAAAATTGAAGAGAGATATTTAAAAGAAATTTGACTTGAAAGTACTGAAACTGAGAAAATACAACAAATATATAATAAATGAACACTATCATCTGTTTTAAATAGTAGTCGATCCATTCAAATTTGATTTATCAACTATTATTGAACTTGAAGTTTCTGTAAATAGGGATTTTTTGAAAATATCATTCTAAGAGAACAGATTTTAAGCAAAATATTTTAATTTCTTTATATATTCGCATTTATGCCACTTATGTATGAACACATCGATTTAAGTTTATTAAAAAATGCTTAAGCCTTTTTGCAAAGAATTCAAAAGGACAACAAATATATTAAAATACATTTTAATATATTTATCAATTTAAAAACTTAAACTTACCTATATCAATTTAAAAACTTATTTTTTATTTTTGTCTACTTCATTCATAGATCTTTTCCTTAGCGATGTTATGTTACCAATTCTCGTGGTTATGTCTAATCCTCAGTGACCTACATTGTGGGATAGACATCCCATGAGTAATCAATTCATTGATAGAGGAAAAGGGGCAACTTTTGTTGTGATGGAGAACCATATAGGTAGAAGTCTGACTAGGATTCGTGTCTTTGAAGAAAGAGGGCATGTGCTTTCAGGGAGGAATTTTAGGAGGAACTACGCACATTTGCGTATTGTTTGGGAGAAAACCAACAAAACTCCCACCACGTAGTCCAACTAACGAGGAAAGATGCTGAACATCACAAATGTCATCGATTATCCTCTTTATTTTATTTTTAAACAGTGTCTAAAATTGAACCTAAGCTCTAATGCTCACCAGAGGCGCACGTTGCTACTAAGTCACGAGTCGGACCCAATTCTCGTCTTTAGTTAATATCACAATTTTTCATGTCATCTTTTACATTTACGAAAAAGAAGATTGCATTAAATGAGAAAGAAGAAAATGAAGCAAAATTTATTTGTATTAATTGTAGTGAAGAAGAATATTAAATAAAGAAGTTGTATTAAATGAAGAAGATCTATTTTCTTATCCTTTTTTTTTAGTGTTTTTCAAATAAAATCTAATTACATTAAAAAAATTTTAATTTTCAAAAAAAAAAAAAAAAAAAATAGTGACGATGACTCGATAGATCGTTATAAAATTTCTAATTTTTAAAAATAATTGTGTTAATAAAGGGTGTAAAGTAAAAATTAATAAAATAATATGCGTAAATAAGTAAAATAGTTTGTGTAAATTAATAAAATAATCTGTGTAAATAAGTAAAATAGTTTGTGTAAGTTAATAAAATAGTATGTGTGAATAAATGAAATGGTTTGTTTTTAATAAAAGGTTATACGTTATTATTGCTACTAATACGTGTATTTGAACGTGTTTCACTTTATTATCTAAAATATTTATAAATTATGGGTAAGAATCATAATTTATTTTACTGATCTTTGAAGTTGATTCAATTGCTCTCATAATTCATACTCATGCGGTTCTGATCCATCTGATCTACGTTTTTTAGAATATCGTTTAAAGCGATTATTATTATTAAAAGCGAAGCATTGCAGAAAGTGTTAATAGTAATGAATTTTAAGAAAATCATTACGAAATACGGTTTTTTAAATAAAATGCGTGCTAATTGAAGAATTCTTGCATTGTTCAGATAATTAGCCTGTCGTTACAATATTATTCTCTAGCAAAGAGCTTAAAAATGAAAGCGTTAAAAATGGAAAGAAGTTTCTTGTTTTATTGATACTTTAAAATTTAACATGTTACTACAAAATATAGAAGTAGTTTTAGTTTTATATTGTAAGAAATGTTAAAATTTAAATCATCCAACTTTTGTGAAAATAGTTCAGTTTTTAATAAATCCCCTCGAGGATTCATATACATTGAGTAATATGTTTATTCAAATATGTCTCCTCTTGATGATATGGAACTTGTGTGAATATTGGGAGCTCCAGGAGGAACTTATTTCATGCAGCTAACGAACGAGACAAATAATTTCTTTTCATAAGCAACGCATGAACTAATATTTGAGGTGCATCTTCCATGCAACTAACGAACGAGACAAGCAGCTCCGTTTAATAAGTAACACAAGAATTAATGTTTGTAGTTACATCTTTCTTATACCACAAGATAAGATGAAACCCACACAGATACAGTACATTAAGACTGCCAAAAGTGGAGCTATCTTCTTTTTGCAGTATACCCATTAGTCATTAAGTGATACAAATAGCTTTTATTTCTTCATGAAAGTAAAATCACAATAAAAGCAAACTTACTTCGACTTTTTACAGCATTTAATTAAAAAATAGTTGTTCTCTTAAAATCATTGAATTTCAACCAAAAGAAGCATTATTTATGCACATATCTCAGTGGCATTAACTGATAGACATTATATTGACGTTCAAGTTTCTAATACCTCCTTTTTAAAATTATTGTTCCCCAAATGAAAACCATAAAAAATTAAAATGTGACATTTCAAGTTTCGTGAAAATAATAGAGTTATAATAAATTTCTTAAGGTTCCACGTACATTGGGATAGTATGTTAACTCAAAGCTATTTTTTCTATATGGGAATGCTTATTTGTTGAAAGGTCCAGAAGAAGTCTTTTCATGCAACATACGTACGAATATCTGTTTCAAAAATAACGCTAGAATCTACGCTTAGAGTTATATAACGCTAGAATCTAGGGTTAGAGTTATATAACGCTAGAACCTAGGGTTAGAGTTATATAATGCTTGAACTTGCTGCTTGGAAGTTATATAACGCTAGAACCTACGCTTCTAAAGTTATATAATGATAGAACTTACGCCAAGTAGTTATGTAATGCTAGAATCTTGCATTGAAGTGATATAACGCTATAACCGACGCTTGGGAGTTACATAACGCTAGAACTTACGCTTGGAAGTAATATAACTCTAGAATCTACGCTTATACCATACGGAAGAGGAAAAACTGCTAAAGTGCCAAAAGCGGAGATGGCTGTTTTCTGCAGTAAACTCTTCATCTTTTAAAGGGTAAAAGTAATTTATATGACTCTTATTTCTTCATGCAAGTAGAATCACTGTAAAGAAAACCTAGATTTTTTTTACTTAACTTGATTGACAGATCGATTTTCTCTTAAAAACCATTAGATTTTAACAAAAAAAAAAAACAATGTTTACTTCTGTGACATTAACTCAAAGACCACCGTTTTCGCGTTCGTTGTTCTGACACCCCCTCCTCCATTTTAAGGATATTGTTCGCTTGAATGAAGAAGCTTAATGAAGAAGTGGCTGGCAAATTAAAATACGGTAAAGAAATTGAAGTGGTGGAAGAAGGGAGGCTGTTGGTGAGACAGAAGAAAAAAAATATCTCTGACAGATCCTCGGAAACAAAAAGTAAAATGAAAATTAATGGAAGTCCCACCCCAATGTGTTGCTTCCTTGTGAATCGAACAGGGTAAACGTGTTCAGCTTTTGAATACGGTTTTCCATCGTACATCTGCCTTTAAAAGGGGTCTCAAATAGTCATCAATCATTCTGCAGCAGTGGGTGGAAGGGAGCGGAAAGAATTGACTGAAATACCGAGGGGGCAGTAGGGGGTGGGAGGGTAGGGTATGACACACAAGCACAGAATTAACACCTTTTACTATTCTTCGTTCGCGTGGTCCTTCCGTTGTTGAAGCATCCCAACAGTTTTAAAGCAAGCTGTCATTCTATTCCTTTAATAACGGTTCCCATCGGTTTTGGATCTCGGATCGTGATTAAAATCCGGGGCTCGCCAAAGGTTAAGCGGATCCTCTTTTGACAGGGATCTCCGGTCTCCAAGCTCTCTGGAGATTGGAGTTCTAAAACGTAATTTGAAAGGAAAGGACAGGAAGCGAGAGAGAAAGAGAGTTGGTGTTGGTAAGAATTGACTTTTTCTCCCTTCTCTCCCTCTCTGTGTGAGATTTTACATTGTTTCATAAGTGAATAACTTTAAGCTTTCTTGCTTTCAAGCGTTTCACAATGGGCAGGATCAGAGATCACTCTTCGGAAACAAAAAAGATGTTGTTTCCTGAGGGAAAATTTTCAAGAAAAAGAAGGTTCATGAATTAAGTTATTGGTTCTAATTTTGAGTGAAGTTTTAAGAATTTAGAATGGAATATTCTGCTGAATTAATTTGACAACTTTAAATGGCAAATGAGCTTCAAACGTCTTTTTCCCATAAAATCTAGATAAAGTTAACAAAGAAAAACAAATTTTTATACATCTTTCAAAGTAAAAAATTTCTCATTTGGAATATATATCAAATACAATAAATATTTCCCTCGTTAAATATTTATAAATATGAGTACTGATAAATAATGTGGTGTAATTGTAAAAGAAGTTCACTAAAATTTTAGATGCCAAGTTTTGCCATTAAAATTTTAATTTTGAATACATCCTGAAATACTTCATTTTTTATGGTGAATTTTTCATACATTAATTAGCTATTTACGCAGCATTGCCCGAGGTATTTATTTCCTTTTTTGCTTTGCTCAAATGAATGTAGAATGTAGGTAAAGAACGGATGTAATGTAAAAGAACGAATGCAGAGTAAAAAGAACAAATGCAGAGTAAAGAACGAATGTAGAGTAAATTTCAGTAGGGCATCCGCCTTATGTTTCCTTTTGGCAGCATTGTTAGATCTATAAAGTAGAAAACAATACTACAAATCCACCAAAAAAAGGGTAATGAAATGGTCCGATTCGAAAACTACAATTCCATTATTTAAATGAAAGATTTTACTGATTTCGCATTACTACAATACTACTATCTAAGTTATTTATAGAGAAAATGCGAATACTTTTAACTAGTTTTAGACCTTGAGGAAGTCATTCCTACCTTACTGACCCCACAGTATTTCCTTTATTCAAATAGGACGACTGGCATTGCTTGTGGCAGAAATCAAATAATTTCAGTTTTCAGTTATAGAATTAAAGTGTTCATGAATATGTCCATCATCTTAAATTGATAACTCACTTTATTTTCGTATTTGTATAAATTTCTATTTTAACAAACGCTATAATAAAAAGAGTAACTTATGAATATTTTTCAAGATTTCTATGGTTTTTAGTTTTGGCACATTTCCCATTAGGAAAATTGGTGAAAGAGAAATGAATCAATAGGAAATCTCAAATCACAGATGCAAAACTCTCTAAGCGATTAAGAAAGTGGAGTTTGTTGTAATTTTGCAAAAATTTATGTGAACTAACTATTTGTAAAAACAGGAAAAAATTTTAGAAAATAAAATGTAAATAAACGTATAATAATAGCATATTTGAATGACACGAAAAATATATTAAAATGAACACAAACGTATAAACTTCAAAAATTAAATATTTGAAGCAATTAACTTTAATTTAATTAACGTTTTAGCATAGAATTGAAAAACTTCGAATTAAAGATTCTTTTAATTCAGCAATCAAACGCCACCATGCAGCACCAGGCAGATGAGCAATGCAGAAAATGTTTTTTGTTCAAATTTAATTATAATTTATTCGTAATAGCTAGATCTCAAAGTTGAAGAATAAAAATTTCAGAGATTCGAAAAATATTGTAGTTTTTAAATTTACATTGGAATATCTATCACACATACATACATTTTTAAACACTAGCGGAGAGGTAAAAACCAAATACCAAGAAGTAATAGTGTTATATAAACAAAATTATGGGAGTCATGTTTGCAAATCTGAAGGGTGATGTATAATCAAATTTCACGCTAGAAGAATTGAGTGGAGCTAGCTACGCCATTATGAACATGAAAATCGCATTTCCTTTAAATACACACGATGTAAACTTCGAGAGCATTATTTATCTTTCAGGTGGACCTTGCGAGACTGGTCCTCTTGAATCTAAGAATGCTTTGGAAAGGAAGATAGAGCAATATCAGCAGCTTACTGAGTTTGAAGCAGATCGTGTAATAAGCGCTACGAGAAAGTAGAATTGCTTTTGCTGCTATATTGAGGAAGAAGTGCTCGGCAGGAGTACCTGATTGTTGCCAACAGCTGTTATCACGGTAAAGACCTGGATCTGGCCGCTCATGCGGGACATTCTATTAAAAAGAAATGTCAGCCGTATTCAAAGCATTACGGCTACACGGAAATCGTACTGCATCTGCGAAAAGCAGAAATTCGAGCTTCTTTGTCAGTCACCAAAGTGTCGCAGAG